>CM065594.1:150489429-150528367 GCA_033119425.1 Bufotes viridis | reverse complement strand
GGGCATGATGGTGGCGGTGGCATGATAGAGGCAGCAGCCATACAGAACATGATGGTTGGCAGCCGCAACAGTGGAATGTGGCAGTGGCAGGCAAAAACTGTGGAAAAATGGGGCACCTCCAGCAAGACCAAATCTATTCATTGCCTTAGCCGGAGGATTGTGAAAATCCTCCGCAATCAAGGCAATGTAATGGTAATGGTAATTTTGACAAAAGTGATGTTTTGGTTGGTTTGGTTTGACTTGGTTTGGGTGTTTGGGTGTCACCATGCTTCCCGCGGCAGTGAAAACCCTCTCTGAGATGACACTGGAAGCTAGGCAATATAGAAAAAAAGAGAGGGTACTGTGTCAGTTCGGGCCACTGTTCCATTCTACCTGTCCAGAAATCCATGGGCTCAGGGAACAGGGTATGCACCAGAGAAAAGACAGAGTTTAGGTAGGTCTGAACCTGGGCATTGAGGCGGGAGCAGTCGGTTTGCTGACTGGCCTGAGCCTCAAACTGCAAATATAGGGGACACTGAACTGGCTGCTGCTACGGCTTCTGCTGCTTGTGGCGGGGGAGGGGGATGTCTCTGCAGAGGGCATAGAGGAGCCTCCCTTTCATACATGCTGTTGGCAGGTGTCTACTAGCCATATGCTGCAGCAAGCTGTGTACACAGTATTTCATGGTGATAACTTAATTTGTCTGCCCCTTAAGAGGGAGGAAAACATTTCTCCATTTTCCCTTGATATTGGGTGTCTAAAAACTAAAATGGCTGTAAAATAGTCCAGGAAAGGGCTAGAGGGCTGCAAAAGGCAGAAAATGTAGGTACATCCCTGCAAACAAATGTGGATAGGAAAATGAATTAAAATAAAAATAAATAAAAAATTAAGCAATATCAATTGGAGAGAGGTCCCATAGCAGAGAATCAGGCTTCAAGTCATCCACCAATGGAGAAGGCCACTTTTAGTTTTTAAGCCCCAGCACCCAGACAGAGGACAGAGGTCGTATAGTAGAGAATCAGGCGTCATGTCACCCACCAATGGAGAAGGCCACTTTTAGATAATTAGGCCCTGGCACCCAGACAGAGGAGAGAGGTCGCATAGCAGAGAATCAGGCTTCATGTCACCCAGCAATAGAGAAGGCCACTTCCAGATATTTAGCCCACGGCACCCAGACAGAGGACAGAGGTCGCATAGCAGAGAATCAGGCTTCATGTCACCCACCACTGAAACAGGCCACTTTCAGATAATTAGGCCCCTGGCACCATGACGGAAGAGAGGTTCATTCAACTTTTGGTTGCACCGCAATATAATGATAAAATAAAAAAAAGAGGATTCAATAAAGAAGTGCCCCGGAGTACAAGAATATATGGTTGAGGGGGAGGCAGTTATAAATGTCTATTCTGCACAAGGGATGGACAGGTGGACCATTTGGAGACCCAGAAGTTGAATGGGGCCGAACCATCAGTCAGTACGTGGAGGGGTGTGCACACATACTGCTTTAACCATGTTAGTGAAATGCTGCCTCCTGCTAACACATTCCGTATCAGGTGGTGGTGCAGTTAGCTGTGTGCGTAGTGACACAACATTTCCACATTTCTGCCATGCTAACCCTGCCCTCAGAAGAGCTGGCCATGATACAGCTGCGTTGGTGACCTCTTGCTCTTTCTCTGCCTTCGCCTTGGGCTTCCACTTGTTCCCCTGGGACATTTGGGAATGCTCTCAGGAGCGCGTCTAACAGCGTGCGCTTGTACTCGCGCATCTTCCTATCACGCTCTAGTGCAGGAAGTAAGATGGGCACATTGTCTTTGTACTGGGGATCTAGCAGGGTGGCAACCCAGTAGTCCGCACACGTTAAGATGTGGGCAACTCTGCTGTCATTGTGCAGGCACTGCAGCATGTAGTTGCTCATGTGTGCCAAGCTGCCCAGAGGTAAGGAGAAGCTGTCCTCTGTGGGAGGCGTATCGTCATTGTCCTCCGTATCCCCCCAGCCCCGCACCAGTGATGGGCCTGAGCTTTGTTGGGTGCCACAACGCTGTGAACCTGCTTCATCCTCATCCTCCTCCACCTCCTCCTCATCCTCCTCGTCCTCCAGTAGTGGGCCCTGGCTGGCCACATTTGTACCTAGCCTCTGCTGTTGCAAGACGCCTCCCTCTGAGGCACTTCTAACAGACTGGCCTGAAAGTGCCAAAAATTACCCCTCATCATCTTCCTCCTCCTGGGCCACCTCCTCTTCCATCATCGCCCTAAGTGTTTTCTCAAGGAGACATAGAAGTGGCATTGTAACGCTGATAATTGAGTCATCGCCACTGGCCATGTTGGTGGAGTAATCGAAACAGCGCAAAAGGCCACATAGGTCACGCATGGAGGCCCAGTCATTGGTGTTGAAGTGGTGCTGTTCCGCAGTGCGACTGAACTGTGCGTGCTGCAGCTGAAACTCCACTATGGCTTGCTGCTGCTCGCACAGTCTCTCCAGCATGTGCAAGGTGGAGTTCCACCTGTTGGGCACATCGCATATGAGGCGGTGAGCGGGAAGGCCGAAATTACGCTGTAGCGAAGACAGACGAGCTGCGGCAGGATGTGAACGCCGAAGCGCGCACAGACGGCCCACTGGCAGAAACCACTCGTCGGTCTGTTGTTCAATACCCCGCCACAACTCCTGCGCGGTGTGGGGTCTGTCCCCCAATCATATGAGTTTCAGAATGGCCTGCTGACGTTTATCCCGGGCTGTGCTGAAGTTGGTGGTGAAGGTGTGTGGCTGACTGGATGAGCTGGTGGAAGCAGAGAAGGAGGAAGCCGAGTAGGAAGAGGAGGCTACAGGAGGCAAAGAATGATGACCTGCGATCCTTGGCGGCGGAAGGACGCGTGACAAAGAACTCTCCGCCTGAGGCCCGGCCGCCACTACATTTACCCAGTTTGCAGTTAGGGAGATATAGCGTCCCTGGCCGTTCTTACTGGTCCCCGTATCTGTGGTTAGATGGACCTTGCCACAGATGTCGTTGTGCAGTGCACACTTGATTTTATCGGATACTTGGTTGTGCAGGGAACGCACGGCTCTCTTGGAGAAGTAGTGGCGGCTGGGAACAACCTACTGTGGGACAGCCATCACCATCAGCTGTTTGAAGCTTTCTGTGTCCACCAGCCTGAATGACAGCATTTCAAAGGCCAGTAGTTTAAAAAAGCTGGCATTCAGGCCCAGGGCTCGAGGTTGGGTAGGTGGGAATTTACGCTTTCTCTCCAATGATTGTGAGATGGAGATATGAATGCTGCCGTGTGACATGGTGGACATTCTTGGTGACGGAGGTGGTGGTGTTGGTGGCACGTCCTCTGTTTGCTGTTCGGCAGGTTACAACTTTCCACCTGAGGCAGGGGAAGAGGCCGAGCCAGCAGCAGAAGAGGGAGCAGGGGGAGCCTAAGTGAGTTACTTGTTTTTAAGGTGTTTACTCCCCTGCAGTTCATGCTTTGCATGTAGATGCCTGGTCATACAGGTTGTGCTAAGGTTCAGATAGTTAATGCCTCGCTTCAGGCTCTAATGGCACAGCGTGCAAACCACTCGGGTCTTGTCGTCAGCACATTGTTTAAAGAAGTGCCATGCCAGGGAACTCCTTGGAGCTGCCATTGGGGTGCTCGTTCCCTGGTGGCGGTGGCCAGTGGCAGGCGAACTCTCTTGGAGGCTGATCTGCTTTTGCCCCTTGCTCCCTCTTTTGCTACGCTGTTGGCTCGGTCTCACCACTGCCTCTTCCTCTGAACTATGAAAGTCAGTGGCACGACCTTCATTCCATGTGGGGTCTAGGACCTCATCGTCCCCTGCATCGTCTTCCACACAGTCTTCCTCCCTGACCTCCTGTTCGGTCTACACACTGCGGAAAGACGCAGCAGTTGGCACCAGTGTTTCGTCATCATCAAAGATGTGCGGACACCACTGAGGTGGTATTCCCATGTCCTCATCATCAGGAAACATAAGTGGTTGTGCATCAGTGCATTATATGTCTTCCACCACTGGGGAAGGGCTAGGTGGATTCCCTTGCGAAACCCTGCCAGCAGAGTCTTCAAATAGCATAAGAGCCTGCTGCATAACTTGAGGCTCTGATAGTTTCTCTGATATGCATGGGGGTGATGTGACATACTGATGGGCTTGGTTTTCAGGCGCCACCTGTGCGCTTTCTGCAGAAGACTGGATGGGAGATAATGTTGTGAACATGCTGGATCCACTGTCGGCCACCCAATTGACTAGCGCCTGTACCTGCTCAGGCCTTACCATCCTTAGAACGGCATTGGGCCCCACCAAATATCACTGTAAATTCTGGCGGGTACTGGAACCTGAGGTAGTTGGTTCACTAGGACGTGTGGCTGTGGCAGAATGGCCATGTACTCTCCCAGCACCAAAGGGTCCACTAACACCACCACGACCGCATCCGCGTCGCTTACTAGATGTTTTCCTCATTGTTACTGTTCACCAAGCACCACAATAAGAAAAAAAATATTTGGCCCAATGTATTGATTTCAAATTCAGGCCTCTTTTTACAGGCACCTAACACTATCTGCCTATTTATTTATGTACCCTATTACACTAATCCAGGCACAGCATTAACCACTGATTTAGGGGAATATCATTTGTAGGCCTAGTATTTAGGCCCTGGATGAAAGGTATCCTTTTATGGACAGAAATACACTTGGAGATGCATGGTAGCCTGTGAAGTTATTGAGTATGACCCTCTCAGCACTTGTATATACACCTTGAGTGTAATATACCCTTTTACAGAAAGAAATACACTATGGGATGCACGCTGAGTGTAATTTACCCATTTACGGACAGATTACCAATTGGCCTGCAACAGCTGGTACACCAGATTCAGGGTATTGCTATATTGGCAAGTGAATTTCACCCCAGAACAAAATGTATCCTTTGACGGATACTATTAAACTTTGCCAGCCACTGCTGGGACACCAGATTTACGGTATTGCTATTTTGGCAATTGAATTTCACCTCAGAAAAAAATATATCCATTGCCGGACACTATTAAACTTGTCCAGCCACTGCTGGGACACCAGATTTATGGTGTTGCTTTTTTTGCAATTAAATTTCACACCAGAAAAAAATATACCCTTTTACGGACAGATTTAAACTAGGTCTGCAACAGCTGTAACACCAGATTTACTGTATTTCTATTTTTGCTACTGACTTTCACCCCAGAAAATAATATCCTTTGACGGACACTAGGGAAATTGTCCAGTCACAGCTGGGACACCAGATTCAGGGTATTGCTATTTTGGCAATTAAATTTCACCCCAGAACAAAATCTGTCCTGTGACGTTATCTCGACGGTCCTTCCGTTCCTCGTTGACGCGCGGGAGCGTCATCTCGCGAGAGGCGAGATGACGCGATCTGTGCGCCTGAACGGCCGCACAGACTGTCGGGATCGGCACAGGGGAAGTTCGTCACCAGCTTGCCAGCCAATGATCGTCGCTGGCAGGCTGGTTATTTTAAAAAACGATTTAAGAGCCATGTAATGCATTATATTTATAAATATAATGCATTAAATGGCTTCTGTGCCCTCTCCTGGGTCCTTTTCGTCGGTTGGACCCAGGAGAGAGCACATCTCTACAGTGAGTACACCAAGCACCACACTTCCAGGCCCTGATCACCCCCCATCACCCCAATTAACCCCTTGATCACCCCTCTCATTCACCTGTCAATCATCTAGTGAAAGGGAAAAAAGTGATCAGTGTAAACTGTCACTTTTTTTTTTTCACCAGGATTGACTTTTAGATTTAGATTAGTTTAGGCCCCCTTTGGTAGGTAGTTTGCATTAGCACCCAGCCCACCGCACCGCAGTCACTGATTCGCTGATTAGCGTAGCGCTAATCAGAATTTGTATTTTTATAGTATCTGTAAGTGATCAGAACTGATCACGGTCAGATCTATAATAGTATTAGTGTCACCTTAGTTTGCCCCCCACCCAAAACGCAGTGTTTGCCCGATCAGGCCTGATCGGTCGCCCACACGTGCGTTCACCCACGCCCGCCCCGCCGCAGTGACAAAAAATTGTTTTTTGTAATCACTGCACAATCACTTCACAGCGCTGCGGCGATAAAAAAATCTGTTTTGATCTTTTTATCAATCACAGCGGCTTCTGTACTTCACTACCCTCCCACTTGTAAGACAGGCTGCTCTTTTTCTTGGGTAGTCTCAGGGAATACCCCCTAAATTTAGTCGTCCAAATGTCAAATAAGGGGGATTCTCCTGAAGAGGCCTACAGGATTCTGACCCAGTCGGATGAGGAATCGGAACCCTCATCTGACGAATCTAGCGGGTCAGAATATGAACCTGTAGAAAGCAGTGGCAGTCTGACCCAAAGTTCGGACGAGGAGGTTGAGGTCCCTGATACCACCAGGCGTACCCGGCCCCGTGTCGCTAGACCACAGGTAGCGCAGGATCTGTTTCAAGGGCAGCAGAGTGGGGCTGGCACTGCCGGATTACGGGGTGAGGCATACACCAGCAGCGCAGCCCATCCTGGACCTACTACCAGCACTGCCGTACAACATGGTGAAGTGGCGAGCACCAGAAGGGCAGTTGAAGCTGGTACGGTGGCACGTGCAGTAATTCCCCCGTCGCAGCCACCGCGCAGACAGGCCCGTAGAGTCCCTAGAATCCCTGAGGTGCTGGCAAACCCTGATTGGCAGCCCCCATCTTCAGCCGCACCATTAGTTCCCCCTTTCACCGCCCAGTCAGGAGTTCGGGTGGAGACAGCTCAGATCGGATCAACACTGGGGTTTTTTGAGCTGTTCTTCACTGCGGAGCTCTATGACTTAGTCGTGGCAGAAACAAATCGGTATGCCACTCAATTTATTAAAGCCAAACCCGGAAAGATTCTATGCCCAGCCTTTCCGGTGGAAACCACTCAAGTTTCCAAATGTAAAACTTTTCTGGGCCTTCTCCTCAACATGGGCCTCACAAAAAACATGAATTGCCCATGTACTCTGCTGCCATGTCCAGGGCACGATTTGAGACCATCCTGCGTTTCCTGCACTTTAGCGACAACACCACCTCCCGTCCCAAAGGCCATCCAGCTTTTGACCGCTTCCACAAAAGTCGGGCCCTCATAGACCACTTCAACCTGAAATTTGCAGATTTGTATACCCGCACAAAACATCTGCGTAGACGAGTCCCTGCTACATTTTACCGGGCGCCTTGGCTTCAAACAGTACATCCCAATCAAGCACGCCCGGTATGGGGTCAAATTGTATTAGCTCTTTGAAAGGGCCACAGGCTATACACACAAATTTCGGATCTATGAGGGAAAAGATCAGACCCTGGAGCCGGTCGGTTGCCCTGACTACCTGGGGAGCAGTGGGAAGATAGTCTGGGACTTGGTGTCACCCTTATTCGGCAAGGGGTACCATCTTTATGTGGACAATTTCTACACAAGTGTGGCCCTCGTCAGGCATTTGTTCTTAGAACAGATTGGCTGCTGTGGCACCGTGCGACCTAGTCGCCGGGGCTTACCCCAACGGCTCGTTACCACCCGTCTTGCAAGGGGGGAGAGGGCTGCCTTGTGTAACCAAGAACTGGTGAGACAAGCGTGACATTTACATGCTCTCCTCCATTCACGCAGACACGACAATACATATTGAATGGGCAACCAGTTTCATTGAAAAACCCCTCTCAGTCCACAACTATAACCTCCACATGGGGGGGGGTTGACTTCAATGACCAGATGTTGGCCCCGTATTTGATTTCCCGCCGCACCAGACGCTGGTATAAGAAGGTGTCTGTATATTTATTTCAATTGGCTATGTATAATAGTTTTGTTCTCTACAGTAAAGCTGGGAGAACAGGATCCTTCCTCAAATTTCAGGAAGAGATCATCGAGAACCTCCTGTATCCAGGAGGTTCCGTGGCCCCAACCACTAGTGTAGTGAGCCGTCTACACGAGCGACATTTCTCCAATGTCGTTGCTGATACCTCAACCCAACCGCAGCCTCGAAAAAGATGCCGTGTCTGTAGCAGGAGTGGAATAAGGCGTAACACCCGTTATTTCTGTTCTGACTGTCCTGTTTAAAAAAAATTGAAAAAGTTGTCATTTACAGAGATATTTTTCACACCCAGCATGGGTATATGTAAAAATACACCACAAAACACATTGCCCTACTTCTCCCGAGTACGGCGAAACCACATGTGTGCCACTTTTTTGCAGCCAAGATGCGCAAAGGGGCCTTAAATCCAATGAGTACTTTTAGGATTTCACAGGACATTTTTACGCATTTGGATTCCAAACCACTTCTCACGCTTTAGGGGCCCCTAAAATGCCAGGGCAGTAAAAATACCACACAAGTGACCCTATTTTAGAAAGCAGACACCCCAAGTTATTCTGTGAGGGGTATGGTGAGTTCATGTAAAATTTTATTTTTTGTCACAAGTTAGTGGAATATGAGACTTTGTAAAAAAAAAAAAATTCTATTTCTGCTAACATGTGACAAAAAATAAAAACTTCCATGAACTCACTATGCCCATTAGCGAATACCTTAGGGTGTCTACTTTCTGAACTGGGGTCACTTGTGTGGTA
Source organism: Bufotes viridis (assembly GCA_033119425.1). Taxonomy (NCBI): domain Eukaryota; kingdom Metazoa; phylum Chordata; class Amphibia; order Anura; family Bufonidae; genus Bufotes; species Bufotes viridis. The sequence continues at coordinate 150,519,821 of CM065594.1, read as the reverse complement.
TTTATACTGCCCTGGCATTTTAGTGGCCCCTAAAGTGTGAGAAGGAGTTTGGAATCCAAATGCGTAAAAATGCCCTGTGAAATCCTAAAGGTACTCATTGGATTTAGGGCCCCTTTGCGCATCTTGGCTGCCAAAAAGTGTCACTCATGCGAACGGCAAATGCGAACTTCCGTAAATGTTCGTGAACCGGGCGAACCGCCATAGACTTCAATAGGCAGGCGAATTTTAAAACCCACAGGGACTCTTTCTGGCCACAATAGTGATGGAAAAGTTGTTTCAAGGGGACTAACACCTGGACTGTGGCATGCCGTAGGGGACCCATGGCAAAACTCCCATGGAAAATTACGTAGTGGACGCAGAGTCGTGTTTTAATCCATAAAGGGCATAAATCAACTAACATTCCTAAATTGTTTGAAATAACATGCTTTAAAACATCCAGTGTGTGTATACGATCAGGTATGATGTTGTATCGATCAGGTAGTGTAAGGGTTACGCCCGCTTCACAGACAATGACAGACAAAACTCCCTTTTAATGCACCGCAAACAGTCCATTTGCACAACGCCAAACTCCCCATTTGCACAAGGTTGGATACCAAGCTAGCCATGTCCCAGTGATGTCATTGAAGGTTTCTTCCTCCACCCAGCCACATACAACACCAAGGGTCCCCGAAAGGTAAATTTAATTGATTTTTCGAATGGGGAGATGGTTAATAAAACGCTGGCTCCCTTCCCTTTGTTTTTCTTTAAATTTTGTGTTTATTGAAAGGTATGCAGAAACACAGCAACGGTAATATCACCATGACTCTTTACAAGAGAATGTTTACATACAACTCAGAGAAAAGACAGTAGACATATCTTCTCATCAGAGGTATCATCACCAATATTGACCCAGTAATTAAAGCTATGAGTCCTTCCCTTTGTTTTTATCTATGGTCACTGCGCCTGCGCCGTGCAATTTACTGTCACACCCGATATGAGTGGTATTTTCTGTAGTACTATTCTCATCAGTTTAATCCTCTAACATCCCCAATCTGGGGTCCATTTATTGAATAGATTTTTCGAACGGGAGATGGTTAAAATAACGCCGGCTCCCTCCACTCTGTTTTAATCCATGGTCACTGCGTCTGCGCCGTGCAATTTACTGTCACACCCCATATGAGTGGTATTTTCTGTAGTACTATTCTCATCAGTTTAATCCCTCTAACGTCCCCAATCTGGGGTCCATTTATTGAATAGATTTTTCGAACGGGAGATGGTTAAAAACGCTGGCTCCCTCCACTCTGTTTTAATCCATGGTCACTGCGTCTGCGCCGTGCAATTTACTGTCACACCCCATATGAGTGGTATTTTCTGTAGTACTATTCTCATCAGTTTAATCCCTGTTACATCCCTTATCAGGGATTGCCTTTGGTGAAAAAAAAATTTAGGCCAGGTACCTTTGACTGCCTTCACAGTGACAGACCAAACTCTCATACATCAAACTGAATTGATTTCAGGAACCGGGAGATAGAAAAAGCAGCTTGGTCGGTCCTCTTACTCCCAAATTGGGGCCCTGCGTGTGCACAGAGCAATGTGCTGTGACACCCTATATGAGTGGTGTCTTAAATAGTACTATTCCTATCAGTTTAATCCCTGTTACATACACTATCCGGAGACGTGTGTCAAATTGATTAATCATTGTTAAATTAACAAACCATTACGACATCAAGAATTAATTTATTTCTGAGCTCTGTACTTGCTTTGTATTGGAATTGATGGGGATTTTTTTAATTGTCTGCATTATTTCTAATAAACTATTAAAAGACTTTATTATGATTTTTTATTTTATGTATTAAAAACCCATACAACTTTGAAAAAAAAAAAAAGGTAAATTAATGTTTTTTCTATGAAATATTATCCAGCCATCCGATCGCTTTTGGTCTGACCATAATGAAGCAGCGGCTTTATCATTTGGGGTGTGGCAAAATTGCCAACACACTCATAGAGGTGATGATTGCTTCATTGTTATACGCAAGCCCCTTCACCACAACAAGGTAACGATCACGAAGGGGAATTGACACTTGTATGTGCCTTTTTTTTTTGTTTTGTTTTTGCAGCCACAGTGCTGCACCAAAGGACAGAAAAATTAGGCATGTACACATGCCTGAAAAATAATGGCATTGTTGCAGCCGCTATTGTAGCAGCAGCCGGAAAAATTGATGTTTTCCAGGCAGAAAAGTGACTAAAACATTGCGGCTTGAGCCCTAGTTGGTGGTGGAGAATTCACGAAAGTCATCCGGTATGCAGACATTAAATACAGCAGCGTGGGGACCATTTTGAGGCCAAGACATGTAATCAGGCCTTTTGTTAGTCAAACGTATCCCCCACTGTCAGTCCCTTCGGGATACATGCCTCATTCATCTTTATGAAGGTGAGGTAATCAACACTTTTTGACTAAGGCGGCTTCTCTTGTCAGTGACAATGCCTCCTGCTGCACTGAAGGTCCTTTCTGACAGGACACTTGAAGCAGGGCAGGCCAGAAGTTCTATCGCAAACTGGGATAGCTCAGGCCACAGGTCAAGCCTGCAAACCCAGTAGTGAAGGGGTCCTGTTAAGGCGAGGTAGTCTGCTACCTGTCGGTCGAGTCGTTCTCTATGGCTGGATCCCGAAGGGCTGTGGCGATGTGTAGGACTGAAAAAGCTCTGCATGTCCTCCATCAACAACACATCTGTAAATCGTCCAGTCCTTGCCGCCGTGGTAGGAGGAGGATTACACTTACCTCTTCCCCTGTTAGATTCCCGTTGTGCTGTGACATCCCCTTATAAGCTGTGTAAAGCATATTTTTTAGTTTGGTTTTGAACTGCTGCATCCTTTCCGACTTTCGATAATTTGGTAACATTTCTGCCACTTTCTGCTTATACCGGGGTCTAGTAGCGTGGCCACCCAGTACAGGTCGTTCTCCTTCATCCTTTTTTACGAGGGTCCCTCAACAGACATGACAGAATGAAAGACCCCATTTGAACAAGGTTGGATGCAGAGCTACTCATTTCCCGTTCCTCGTCCTCACTGATGTCATTGACGGTCTGTTCTTCCCCCAGCCACGTACAACACCATGGGTCCCAGATAGGTGACAACAACGAGCACCCTGGGGTGCCTGCTGTGGTTGGTCTTCCTCCTCCTCAAAACCGCCACATTCCTCCTCTGACTCCTCTTCCTCATACTCCTCTTCCAGCGTTGCCGCAGGTCCGGCAAGCGATGATGACAAGGCTGTTTCTGGTGGTGATGGTGACCATAACTCTTCCTCTTCCTCTTCATGCTCATCTACAGCCTGATCCAGCACTCTTCGCAGGGCACGCTCCAGGAAGAAAACAAATGGGATGAGGTCGCTGATGGTGCCTTCGGTGCGACTGACTAGGTTTGTCACCTCCTCAAAATGACGCATGAGCCTACAGGCATTGCGCATGAGCGTCCAGTAACGTGGCAAAAATATTCCTAGCTGCGCAGAGGCTGTCCTAGCACCCGGTGATACAAATACTCGTTGACGGCTTTTTCTTGTTGGAGCAGGCGGTCGAACATTAGGAGTGTTGAATTCCAACGTGTCGGGCTGTCGCAAATCAAGCGCCTCACTGGCATGTTGTTTCGCTGCTGAATATCGGAAAAGTGCGCCATGGCCGTGTAGGAACGCCTGAAATGGCCACACACCTTCCTGGCCTGCTTGAGGACGTCCTGTAAGCCTGGGTACTTAGACACAAAGCGTTGTACGATGAGATTCAACACATGTGCCATGCACGGCACATGTGACAACTTGCCCAAATTCAATGCCGACAACAAATTTGTTCCATTGTCACACACCACTTTGCCGATCTCCAGTTGGTGCGGGGTCAGCCACTGATACCTACTTAGGTGCTGTGGGTAATCATATCTGTGGGACCCCATTATCTAAGGGACCCCGGTGGTACCTTATAGCACTATAGGTTGAATGGTAGTTGCTTGTATAGTATACCCATCAGGGAGATGTACACACTATTACCACCTCTGCATGCTATGATCATCATATCAAGTGACATATTGCCAAAACATAATAGTGACTAAATGTATTATCCTCCTGAGGAACCCATAATAGAGGGAGAAACGCGTCGAGGTGTCACTCATATGTATTTGTTGAACGCTGTCCGAATTATCAGAAGCAGAGGTCTTATTCACTGTATATATGTTCATTTCACTACAGGGACAACCATGGAAAAAGCAGCCGAGGTATGGGGGCAGAGAGTCCCTACCACCAAGGGTCTTCTCTGGGCTTGGATTAGACAGGGCTAGTGTAGGGGCTGGATAGACATTTACATCAGGTTTCCACCCTCCCCCACATTTCATACCTGTCTACCCTAGCAGGATCCCTTTTTCCACTTGTTTGGTCTTATATCCCGGTGTTTGTATCGATCGGGCTTATATCCGGTGTTTTTAGTATAACAATTAAAGTATATGATTTTTAGGGTTTACTAGCTTTTTGCTGGACCAATAAAACTGTTAAATACTGCATTTACATTATTGGTAGGAAAAACTAATTTTTGTTCTAGATTGTACATTTGCAGCCTTCGCTGCATTTCTGACAGTCCAATAAAACCGTTAAATACTGCATTTACATTTTCGGTTTAAAAAGCACGCTTTTTGTGTAGATAGTACATTTGCAGCCTGCGCTGCATTTCTGAGAGTACAATACAACCAGTAAATACTACTGTGAAATTGTTGGTGAAAAAAATCACTTATTTTTGCCATAAAGTACATTTGCGGCCTGCACTATATTTCTGACAGTGAAATATAACCAGTAAATTCAACTGTGACATTGTTGGTGAAGAAAAACACTTATTTTTTGCCATAAAGTACATTTGCGGCCTGCCCTGCATTTCTGAGGGTGAAATTTAATCAGTAAGTCCAGCTCTTAGATTGTGGACATTTCCACAGTTATCAGACCAGTCATTCACAAGTGGCTTGGAGGGTGTGTTCCTGCTGCACTGCATACCTGACAGGAAATATATTCTGTAAATTTGGCGGGGTTTAGATTGTTGGGTGATCTATGCCCCTTTTTTCTTTCAAAGTACCCCTGCCCTGCATACTTCTGGGTCTCCAAATTGGGCACATGGCCTGAGCTTGCCCTTTTACACCTTGAAGGTGCTTGCCTGCCCTGCAGCCAGTGTATTGTCTGAATGTGTGTTTAGCACAGCAGGGGCGCTATCACAGATGAGATGGGTCTGCCCCATTCAACTTCTGGGTCTCCAAATTGGGCACATGGCCTGAGCTTTCCCTTTATGCCTTGGAGGTGCTGGCCTGCCCTGCAGCCACTGTTTCGTCTGAGCGTGTGTTTAGCATGGCTGAGGGCGTTATCACAGACAAGCGCAGCTGCCTGTCCACAGCCAACGTGGACAATCTCATGTTCATTAAAAAGAACTATGCATGGATCCCACAGGACTTGTTCGTACCTTATGCAGAACAGACATGTATACCAGCCTCATCCAGCCTTTGTTATACGCACTTTCTCTTTGTATTCTTTATTATATTTCCCAATGTTTTGGGGTCTACCTCAAAAAAAAAAAAAAAGAAAAGTAAAAAAATTACTGTGTTGTTGGCGGCTACCTCCTCCACCGCCGCTTCTACCTACACTGCCACGTCCACCGCCTCCTCAACCTCCTACTCCATATGGACCTCCTCCTCCTAGTTCAAGATTATTATTTTTAATTTCTATTTATTTTATTTTAAGTCATTTCCCTATCCACATTTGTTTGCAGGGCACTTGTCATGCTCACACACATTTTGCTGCCTTTTGCAGCCCTCTAGCCCTTTCCATGACTGTTTTTAGCCATTTTAGTGCCCCAAAGTTTGGGTCCCCATTGACTTCAATGGGGTTCGGAGTCAATTTTGGGTCCCGAACCCGGACTTTGCGGGGAAGTTCAGCTGAACTCGGCGAACCCAAACCTCCAGGTGTCCAAACAACTCTATTAAGGAAACAAACATAATCACCAGCTATCCAGAAGGATGAGTGTGAATGAATAGTATAAATAGCTTTGGTGGGAAAACTGATAAAACAATACAGAGAACTAAAAAAACTAAGATAACCTGTCAGCCAAAAATGGCAAAGTGCTGATCTTAAGATAATGGAGTGGAAGTCCAAAGGTTGTGCCTAAAGTAAAGCATTAAACCGACGGTATTTAAAAAAAGTCAAGTTTTCTCTTCTCTGTGCGAGTAGTGCCTCACCATTCCTCCTGTAGTGGGGAAAGCCATGTTTAGAAGGGTTTATGGTGTGATAATAAGGAGAAATTCCAGCTGGAGAGCAGGTGAGTACCATTTTCCAAGGAGTGGATAACATGGGTCACTCCATTCTTAGGTATGATGATCATAACAGGGAATCCCCACCAGTACATGATGTTATGTTAGAGACACAAAGAGCTGTAGCAATCAGGGCAAGAATTCTCCTTTGACACAGTGTGGCTTGAAACAAGTCTGTATATAGCTTGATCTCTTTATATGGTCCAGGAAGTGCCTTCCACTTGCAACTAATGCTGTAAAAATGAACTCTTGCCAAGGTATCTCTTGGAATATTACTGTCAAGATATTTAGACTTCGGCCCTCTGTGCCTTATCAATAATGAGATCCATTAGACTTGGGAGTGGTAAAGTGAAAGGCTTTTGAATGTATGCCATTAATTCTGAGTTCTGCACTGTTTCTGAGATGCCCCAAAATGTTATATTATTTCAGAGATTATGGTCTTCGATGTTCACCATTTTGGTTTTTACCTCGCTCCAGTACCTGTACAAAATCATTATGAGCATCATTGACCGCATTCTGAGAAGTTGCACAGTCACAGCTGCTTCTTTGTTAGCTTTTATTTATGTTAGAGTACAGCCAAGTGGCACAGCTGAGACATGGTTGCAATGTGCAATGAGCGGCCCCTCAGGTGATTGAGGTTTAGAAATGCTGAGTGGTATATTGTGGCCCTAATAGTTTGTGTCCCGGTGCTCCTGTCTGGACACTCTCGCTTCCTGAGGCACATTACATGAACATAATAGTTTTTGCATATAATAAAATGACACTTTGCTGGTGGTGGTAGAGCTGGTGGTGCAAACCAATAACATGGCGGCAAACAGGCTAGCAATTGGAATGTAGGAGTGGTAGTGTCCTCTCCAATACTACATGCCCTCTTACTTAAAAACCAAGCAACCCTTGGCTTGTGCTTGTAGGAATGTGCATGGGTCCTCTTTTTAGGTGTGGTGCACCAGTTCTCTTTGCTACACTCAGTTGTTCCAGCTTTTCACTATCTATCTTTCCTAGACTCATACCAGGTAACTAGCTATGGTGTGCTAAATTAATTTTCTCTTTTTCTCTATGACTACCCATACCTCTCCATACCTGTGACTCCAAGTGGTGGTCCCCCATTTACCTACAGCACATTTACCCAAAGGCTCCTTCTCTTGCAAACCTGTGAAGAGAAGTGGTTAAGGTTAAGAACATATGCAAAACACTTTTAGGTGCCTAATCTCACTGAACTATCCTAGGGTGAAATGACCATTTTAGTACTTGAGTCCTCAACTATGTAAAATGGACAGCTATCTAGCTAGCTAAGTATTGGCATTTGTGCAAAGTCCAGTTTAAAGTGCATGAATGGAACACATTGTCTCTCTGACCAAAAGAGTCCACACAATGGGCAAAAAGTGCTTGAACTTTGCAAAAACAATTAAAACTTAGGATAGGAGGCTCTAGGCTCTAGAAGTTAAAGGTGGGAGTCACAAAGATCTAATGTAATTGTTTGAGTCTATTGCTTTTCCTACAAGCTTGTAACATTGCAGAAACTATAAAACATAGTGCAAAAATATAGGAAAGGCCCCCAACCTATCAGTGGTTAATACTGACAAGAGCTTGAAAACACAAGGGCCTCCAAAGAGTTCAATGGCAAACAGTCCAGATTTTGTAGTAAAATGTAATTGCCATGGTAACAGATGCCTCTTACAGTGGGGAGGGTTCCTGAGAAGGGGAAAAAGGGCATTGGGCGCTAATGTGCGCATCTGGGATATTGAAGTTATTGGGGCAGAGACCTAACAATCCGTGCTCTTCTAGACACGAGATAAAACTTACAGCCACTACACCCAAACAGAGGGGTCAACAATCCTCTTACCCATCAGATGAAGTCCACATTGTCGCTCCAATAGTCCAGTAGGTATCCTTTATAGATGCATAAAGTCTCCTCAGATGAGGGACCTGAAGTCCCTCCTCACTGCTGGAGCTGTTAAATCTCATGAAGAGATGCACCTGACCTCATGAGGCTACATCTGAACTGGCAGCAGGGCCCCACTTACTCCTAGTGGCCACACTGGGTCATGCCAGGGCTGGACTGCTTCAGGTAGTAGATGCGGCCCCAACTGTTTGGAACTTACAGCCGGGGCTGGGAAGCACAGCACCTCCAGTTGCAGAGGTGGTAGCAAGAAGGCCTCTGGCGAAGCTTGGTTGTGTGAGCAGCTCGGTAGATGGCCTGCTACTCCAGTGGCAGCTTCCAAGGCAGCTGCTACTGTAGAGGTCAGGGAAGAATGGGTGAGAACTGGAGCTGCATTAGACGCAATGGCGAACAACGGTGGTGAAGGGAAACCCGGAATCAGGACTTCCGGTGGAGGATGCGGCCTGTCCTGGAATTGGTGGTTGCTCTCCTGTTTCTCCTGCAGGCACCGCACAAGGGACATGGCTCCTGGATCCTCCGGCCAGTCATCCGGCCAGTCTTCGGGTGCAGGCCAAGTCATCAGGGGCTTAGCAGGGTCACTCCGGTGGCAAAGTGGCCCATGGCGGAGTCCACAGAAGTTTACTCTACATGGTCCCGTGCATAGAGGCTGTGTCGGGCCTGAGGGAGGTAGCTCCTCTTCACTGACCTGCAGCCGACGAACAGCTCCTCTTTGGTCTTATCATCAGTGATGAAGCTGCTCCCCCACTCCATATAAAACCAGCAGATGTTTCCCACTCGACACGCCAGTTGCGGGTCACCCGGCTGCGGCTAGTCCAGATCCTGGATGAGCCATTCTTCTATGGTCTTGCATGTGTCTCGGGTGTGGGCCACCACATGCAGCAGTACCTTTGGGTTCAGTCTAGACAGATTCACAGAGAGGCCGGGCATCAGAGTAGAAGCTCTTGGTTCCCAGGTACCCCCTTCTCCAAGGCCTCTTAGATCTTAGTGACCACTTGTTGAACCCCGGGCTCATCACCCCACATCTTGGAGCTCCAGTCAGGCTTCTGCTGGAACGTCATCCGGGTCTAACTGGTGGAGTGGGAAAGATCCTGGTGGGCAGTCTCTCTCCTTCCTGTGCTTGAGCTGGATGTTTCCTTTTTCTATGCTTGGAGCGGGAAGACGACATAAGCGAAACATGGGGAAGATAACCAATTACCCATCTTGTGCTGGTGCATGCCCTGGTGCAGTTTCACCAGTGCTAATCATAATAAAGTAATTCTTTAGGGGGTCATTAGTGACACTGTGGGCCTTCAATCGTAAGGAACAGACGTAAATACCCTATTCGTGACACCATTTGCTATGGGCTGATCGGGTCCCAGTGTTTAGGAATGCCGAGTGGTGATGCGGCCTTAATAGTTCATGTCACGGTGCTCCTATCTGGATACTGTTGCTCCCCAAGATTAATCTCCTTAGCAACAAAAAAATAGTAGTTGGTGGAGTAAGTAGAGTCCTGGCTTTGTAAAGTTCAATAGTTTTTACTTGAATAATCTTGCAATAAACTTGTATCATCCAAAAAGTATTTACATAGTAACATAGTAACATAGTATATAAGACCGAAAAAAGACACTTGTCCATCCGGTTCGGACTGTTTCCTACAAGTTGATCCAGAGGAAGGCAAAAATAAAACTGTGAGGCAGAAGCCAATTTTCCCCACTTAGGGGGAAAAAAAATTCCTTCCCGACTCCAATCAGGCAATCAGAATAACTCCCTGGATCAACGACCCCTCTCTAGTAGCTATAGCCTGTAATATTATTACACTCCAGAAATACATCCAGTCCCCTCTTGAATTCCTTTATTTTACTCACCATCACCACTTCCTCAGGCAGAGAGTTCCATAGTCTCACTGCTCTTACCATGAAGAATCCTTTTCTATGTTTGTGTACAAACCTTCTTTCCTCCAGACGCAGAGGATGTCCCCTCATCACAGTCACAGTCCTGGGGATAAATAGATGATGGGAGAGATCTCTGTATTGACCCCTGATATATTTATACATAGTTATTAGATCTCCCCTCAGTCGTCTTTTTCTAAAGTGAATAACCCTAATTGTGATAACCTTTCAGGGTATTGTAGTTTCCCCATTCCAGTTATTACTTTAGTTGCCCTCCTCTGAACCCTCTCCAGATCTGCTATGTCTGCCTTGTTCACAGGAGCCCAGAACTGTACACAGTACTCAATTTGATCTTTCTCTTAGCTCCAGCAGGCTAAGGATAATCTGGCAGGTAAACTTGAATACTTTGCTTTCCCTCTCTGCTGTTGTGCTAATCTCTAGCTTCAGTGTGGTTCCTATCACCTTCAGTTACTGCTTCTTATGAGAGTGAAGCAGCCTGTGACCCTTTTGCTGAGTTGGCACTGTTTGCCTCTCCGAGGGTATTACGTACTTTTCTATAAGAATGAGCTGCTCTCTGAGCTACTTTCCCAAAGCTCCTGCAGCAGTGAGGGAAAACACTCCCTCACCGCAGCATGCTGCTTCACTCTCTCCTTCTATATCTTAACTCAACACAGCTTCCTGCAACCTTTTCCTTGGTGGGAAGCAGGACTAGCCCACTTCTGCCCAAAAGGGGAGAATGTAGCGGTAAGTTCCATTATATCTAAAAATCTCTGCCAAATACGCTGCCACTTGCTGGACAACCAGGTACATTATATGTAAAAACAGTTTTTGCATATACAGTTGCAAGAAAAAATATGTGAATCCTTTGGAATAATATGGATTTCTGAACAAATTGATCATAAAATGAGATCTATTCTTCATCTAAGTCACAACAATGGACAATCACAGTCTGCTTAAACTAATAACACACAAAGAATTAAATGTTACCATGTTTTTATTGAACACACCATGTAAACATTCACAGTGCAGGTGGAAAAAGTATGTGAACCCCTAGACTAATGACATCTCCAAGAGCTAATTGGAGTGAGGTGTCAGCCAACTGGAGTCCAATCAATGAGATGAGATTGGAGGTGTTGCCCTGCCATATAAAAACACACACTGGTTCTGGGTTTGCTTTTCCCAAGAAACATTGCCTGATATGAATGATGCCTCGCACAAAAGAGCTCTCAGAAGACCTACATTTAAGAATTGTTGACTTGCATAAAGCTGGAAAGGGTTATAAAAGTATCTCCAAAAGCCTTGCTGTTCATCAGTCCACGGTAAGACAAATTGTCTATAAATGGAGAAAGTTTAGCACTGCTGCTACTCTCCCTAGGAGTGGCCGTCCTGTAAAGATGACTGCAAGAGCACAGCGCAGACTGCTCAATGAGGTGAAGAAGAAAGTTAGAGTGTCAGCTAAAGACTTACAAAAGTCTCTGGCATATGCTAACAGCCCTGTTAGCGAATCTACGATATGTAAAACATTAAAAAATGGCTTTCATGGAAAGATAGCACAGAGGAAGCCACTGCTGTCCAAAAAAAATTGCTGCACGTTTACAGTTTGCACAAGAGCACCTGGATGTTCCACAGCAGTACTGGCAAACTATTCTGTGGACAGATGAAACCAAAGTTGAATTGTTTGGAAGAAACACACAACACTATGTGTGGAGAAAAAGAGGCACAACACACCAACATCAAAACCTCATCCCAACCGGGAAGTATGGTGGTGGGGGCATCATGTTTTAGGGCTGCTTTCCTGCATCAGGGCCTGGACAGATTGCTATCATCGAAGGAAAAATGAATTCCCAAGTTTATCAAGACATTTTGCAGGAGAACTTAAGGCCATCTGTCCACTAGCTGAAGTTCAACAGAAGATGGGTGTTGCAACAGGACAACGACCCAAATCATAGAAGTAAATCAACAACATAATGGCTTAAACAGAAGAAAATACGCAAAAGAAAATACGCCTTCTGGAGTGGTCCAGTCAGAGTCCTGACCTCAACCCGATTGAGATGCTGTGGTATGACCTCAAGAAAGCGTTTCACACCAGACATCCCAAGAATATTTCTGAACTGAAGCAGTTCTGTAAAGAAGAATGGTCACGAATTACTCCTGACCGTTGTGCATGTCTGATCTGCAACTACAGGAAACGTTTGGTTGAAGTTATTGCTGCCAAGGGAGGTTCAACCAGTTATTAAATCAAGGGTTCACATACTTTTTCCACCTGCACTGTGAATGTTTACATGGTGTGTTCAATAAAAACCTGGTAACATTTAATTCTTTGTGTCTTATTAGTTTAAGCAGACTGTGATTGTCTATCGTTGTGACTTAGATGAAGATCAAATCACATTTTATGACCAATTTGTGCAGAAATCCATATCATTCCAAAGGGTTCACATACTTTTCTTGCAACTGTATACAAAATGACACATTTCAGGTGGTGGTACAGTTGGTGGGGCAGACCAATACAATGGTAGTAAAAAGGCTAGCAATAGGAATGTAGGATTGGTAGTGTCCTTCTCAGCCACTACATATGCAGCCGCCTTGCATCCAAGTACTAGGTGGTAGTGCAAGTCACAGCAGACTCAAATTAACTAAAATAGGACTGCATTGTTTATTCAGTCTTCATTGTTAATGGATGCTCAGTTTTAAAACAATGAAGACCTAACAGACCTAGTTACTTTGAACCCTCTGCAGCTTGTGTGGCTGATTCACAACAGCAGCATGGCCATGCCGTGTGGCAACACTCTAGAAGTAGAGATCAAAGGTAGGTGCACTTAGCATATAGGCCATAGCCTGCCAATGCTGATTCCCCTTAAAATATCATAATGATTACAATGTAGATTTATTACTAAACATTCCACAGTTCACATTACACTCCATTTTATATTATAGTGTCAGTCTAGATAACTATAAAGATATACCAGAAATATGTTGGAAATGGTGTGAAAATGTTGTGTTAAGTTTATTGCAGCATTTGGGTGTTGAGTTGCTGTCCTTTATTTTTCCAGCAGTATTTGAAATGTATAAAAATGTTACTTTGAACAAACTGGGAAGTTTTTATTTGTAATGTTTGATTTGGTTTAAAGCGTACCTAAGCTTTCAACAAACTGCATTAAACGGAACCTGGGTTCATGAGGGATCGGTCATGTGGAAGTTCTAGACTTTACCAGGGTGATGGATGTCATATATTTTGACTTCTCCAAAGCATTTGATACTGTGCCACATTAAAGGTCAGTATATAAAATATAATGCTTGGATCAGGAGAAAATCTGTGTTTGTGGGTAAGTAACTGGGTTAGTGATAGAAAAGAGAGGGTGGTTATTAATGGTCACTATAACTAGTAGGGTACCACACAAGGGTCAGTATTAGACCCTTTTCTCTTCAATAAGTTTATTAATGATCTTGTAGAAGGGTTGCATAGTAAAATATACATTTTGGAAGGTGACATTAAACTATGTAAGTTAATTAACATAGAAGAGGACAGTATACTGCTACAGAGGGATCTGGATAGACTGGAGTCTTGGACAGAAAAGTGGCAGATGAGGTTTAACAAATGTAAGGTTATGCACATGGGAAGGAATAATGCAAGTTACCCATACATACTAAATGGTAAACCACTGGGTAACACTGATATGGAAAAGGACTTAGGAATTTTAGTGGACAGCAAACTAAACTGTAGAAACCAGTGTCAGGCAGCTGCTGCCAAGGCCAATGTTCTGTTTTAGTATCTTGCATGGTGTATTGGTATGCTCCTCTCTTCTCCTCCCCCTCTGTTTCAGCTTCTAGTTGGTTCAGTCTAGCAACTTCCTGTTTTCCCTGTCATGCATTGATGTTTGTGTGTGCTGTAATTCTGAGGAGAATCTAAGGAGAATATTAGTAGTATTTAAATTTCTTGTCAATTTTCTTTTAACAAACACAGAACCAGAGATAGGTGCACACTGCCGTCACACTAAACCCTCACACTGATGTTAAAAATTGAGAGGTCAGTTCGACATATCCTACTAGGAGGACATGTCTTAAGCCTCGGGCACCAGCGTCAAGGTCTCTCAAGTAGCCCGTGGGCCCTAACACTCACCTACCTGCGCCATATGGGCGATATCAGGGGCCAGTGGGCAATTACAGGAGCATTAGGACGACTCGCAAACATCTCCTCTGTTACCTCCAGCATGTAGCCATGCTTGCAATGGGAGGTGGGAGGTGTCTATGAGCCCTACCCAAGACTGACTGATATAGCCCAAAGCCTAGCAGGTGCACCCACATGTGACCTGAAGATGAAAAACAGGCACATTTAAATTGGAGTTTATACACCTCCGTACATATATATATATATAAACCATCAAAAAATGTGGTGATAAGCAAGCAGGATGCGCTCATACCCATATGCAGTTGTGCATTTCTATAGGGAGACATCCTGCACTTGTAGTCCGTTGCTAATGGCAATCACCAGCAAAAAATGCATACAATGGATGATGCCAGCAACGGACTACAAGTACCACAATGGACATCCTACATAAGATGAAATTTATGTGGATGTGGCAAGAACTCAGAACAAACACAGAACCAGAGATAGGTGCACACTGCCGTCACACTAAACCCTCACACTGATGTTAAAAATTGAGAGGTCAGTTCGACATATCCTACTAGGAGGACATGTCTTAAGCCTCGGGCACCAGCGTCAAGGTCTCTCAAGTAGCCCGTGGGCCCTAACACTCACCTACCTGCGCCATATGGGCGATATCAGGGGCCAGTGGGCAATTACAGGAGCATTAGGACGACTCGCAAACATCTCCTCTGTTACCTCCAGCATGTAGCCATGCTTGCAATGGGAGGTGGGAGGTGTCTATGAGCCCTACCCAAGACTGACTGATATAGCCCAAAGCCTAGCAGGTGCACCCAAATGTGACCTGAAGATGAAAAACAGGCACATTTAAATTGGAGTTTATACACCTCCGTACATATATATATATATAAACCATCAAAAAATGTGGTGATAAGCAAGCAGGATGCGCTCATACCCATATGCAGTTGTGCATTTCTATAGGGAGCACATCCTGCACTTGTAGTCCGTTGCTAATGGCAATCACCAGCAAAAAATGCATACAATGGATGATGCCAGCAACGGACTACAAGTACCACAATGGACATCCTACATAAGATGAAATTTATGTGGATGTGGCAAGAACTCAGAACAAACACAGAACCAGAGATAGGTGCACACTGCCGTCACACTAAACCCTCACACTGATGTTAAAAATTGAGAGGTCAGTTCGACATATCCTACTAGGAGGACATGTCTTAAGCCTCGGGCACCAGCGTCAAGGTCTCTCAAGTAGCCCGTGGGCCCTAACACTCACCTACCTGCGCCATATGGGCGATATCAGGGGCCAGTGGGCAATTACAGGAGCATTAGGACGACTCGCAAACATCTCCTCTGTTACCTCCAGCATGTAGCCATGCTTGCAATGGGAGGTGGGAGGTGTCTATGAGCCCTACCCAAGACTGACTGATATAGCCCAAAGCCTAGCAGGTGCACCCACATGTGACCTGAAGATGAAAAACAGGCACATTTAAATTGGAGTTTATACACCTCCGTACATATATATATATAAACCATCAAAAAATGTGGTGATAAGCAAGCAGGATGCGCTCATACCCATGTGCAGTTGTGCATTTCTATAGGGGAGCACATCCTGCACTTGTAGTCCGTTGCTAATGGCAATCACCAGCAAAAAATGCATACAATGGATGATGCCAGCAACGGACTACAAGTACCACAATGGACATCCTACATAAGATGAAATTTAAGTGGATGTGGCAAGAACTCAGAACAAACACAGAACCAGAGATAGGTGCACACTGCCGTCACACTATGGGTATGAGCGCATCCTGCTTGCTTATCACCACATTTTTGATGGTTTATATATATGTATGTACGGAGGTGTATAAACTCCAATTTAAATGTGCCTGTTTTCATCTTCAGGTCACATGTGGGTGCACCTGCTAGGCTTTGGGCTATATCAGCCAGTCTTAGGTAGGGCTCATAGACACCTCCCACTCCCATTGCAAGCATGGCTACATGCTGGAGGTAACAGAAGGAGATGTTCAGTCGTCCTAATGCTCCTGTAGCTGCCCACTGGCCCTGATATCGCCCATATGGCAGGTAGGTGAGTGCTAGGGCCACGGGCTACTGGAGACCTTGACTGGTGCCGAGGCTTAAGACATGTCCTCCTAGTAGGATATGTCGAACTGACTCTCTCAATTTTCAACATCAGTGTGAGGGTTTAGTGTGACGAGTGTGCACCTATCTCTGGTTCTGTGTTTGTTCTGAGTGCTTGCCACATCCACATAAATTTCATCTTATGTAGGATGTCCATTGTGTACTTGTAGTCCGTTGCTGGCATCATCCATTGTATGCATTTTTGCTGGTGATTGCCATTAGCAACGGACTACAAGTGCAGGATGTGCTCCCATAGAAATGCACAACTGCATATGGGTATGAGCGCATCCTGCTTGCTTATCACCACATTTTTGATGGTTTTATATATACTATATATATGTACGAGGTGTATAAACTCCAATTCTAAATGTGCCTGTTTTCATCTTCAGGTCACATGTGAGTGCACCTGCTAGGCTTTGGGCTATATCAGTCAGTCTTGAGTAGGGCTCATAGGCACCTCCCACCTCCCATTGCAAGCATGGCTACATGCTGGAGGCAACAGAGGAGATGTTTCGTAGTCGTCCTAATGCTCCTGTACTGCCCACTGGCCCTGATATCGCCCATATGTGCAGGTAGGTGTGTTAGGAGCCCACGGGTACTGAGAGACCTTGACGCTGGTGCCGAGGCTTAAGACATGTCCTCCTAGTAGGATATGTCGAACTGACCTCTCAATCTTTAACATCAGTGTGAGGTTTAGTGTGGCGGCATGTGCACCTATCTCTGGTTCTGTGTTTGTTCTGAGTTCTTGCCACATCCACATAAATTTCATCTTATGTAGGATGTCCATTGTGTACTTGCCAGTCCGTTGCTGGCATCATCCATTGTATGCATTTTTGCTGGTGATTGCCATTAGCAACGGACTACAAGTGCAGGATGTGCTCCCTATAGAAATGCACAACTGCATATGGGTATGAGCGCATCCTGCTTGCTATCACCACATTTTTGATGGTTTATATGCATAATTCTTTACCATCTGGATTCCCTGCATATCTTTTTTTTTTTTTTTTATAAATTCTTTATTTATAATGACAATGAACATGAGTATCGGGTACACTTTCAATGTGTAAGAGAACAGTACGTAAGTCACTTAAGAGAAAAACATAACCCCCAGGGGGAAGGTACAATTGCAATGAACATCAAAGTACAGTAGACAGAAATTGTCGGGTACACATTCTTGCACAAAAAACACTATAATTACACTGGTAAGAAGAAAGGAGATTACATTCAAAATATAAGTTTCAATTATAAACCTCCAAATGTAAATGTCATATGGAACGTCCGGGGAGGGCGGCCATTAGGAAGTCTAAGTGTCATCGAGTTCACCTTGGATGATTTGGTGCATATCCATACTATTATGGTAATCCAGCCAAGGGCGCCAAATTTTTCAAATCTGGCTTGAGATTTGATCGTATGCACACACATACTCTCCATAGTAGCAAGTTGCGACATTTTAGTTAGCCATTGAGAGAGAGGGGAGAGCTGGTTTGTTTCCAGTACAATGGTATCATGCTCTTTGCCGTAAGAATCATATATCGCCATAGAGTAATGTTAAACATTTGAGACGAATCGGGAGTCAGGTTTAGGAATAGCATTAGCGGGGGTAAGCTGTGGGGACCCTGGGCAAACCTTAAGTAAAACTCTATTAACCTTTAGCCAGAAGTCTGCAGAAGCAAAGGGCATGATTCCCTGCATATCTTGTAATACAATCTCCGGATTAAAGACTACTTGATTAACTCCTGGGTGTCTGATGCGTAAACTGTAAGTGGAGAATGTCTGATTCAACAAGTCACCTCACAGATGCGTGATTGTATAAGGCTGACATTTCAAACGCCACAGTAAAAGAATTGTCTTAGTACTCTCCTTCTCACGCTAAGAAAATAATATTCTCCTCCTCCAAGTAATAAGCCATCATCTTTTGTCTCCAATATGCTACAGTAATAAAGTAATATCTTATACTGCTCAGTACTGCATTTACTAGGATCGCAGAAGCTTCTAGCAATTTCAGTTTCATACAGACTAGGAACTGTATTCAGCCTGTTTTCTGAGGTAAATATCGTCTGCCTGCTGTAAGCTAATAAAAGACTGAACCACCACTAGAGGTCACTGTTGTGTTACAGATGAAATGCAGGACACAGCTAGAAGGATTTCTAAGCCCTCATTAAAAATGAAGGAGGCGCTCCAAACTAACAAAATTGAAATATACAATAATTTATCTATTTTGTGGGAAAAGACTGAACAATGTATGGATGCAGCACATGGATCAGGCTATAACGAAGATCAGTTAAAGGCCATGTGTACCAAATTGAATAAAACCTATGATAGTTTTAAGAGACTCTCTGAAAAATATTCTTCTCTGTTATCAAGTCTCAACTCAGAGGAATTCATCCTAGAATGAAAGACCCACACTGCACTTAATGATGAAAGATATAGCAGATTTATGGCAGTCAAGTCAATGCTAGAGGACATGATATCACAACAATATGAAACTGCGTCCCGCCATTCTAACCTTTCAAGGCACTCCAAGGCTTCATCCTGTTCCTCGAAATCTATTGATCAGTCCTCATCGCTAAGGTCTGGCTCACAGCACTCTTCGCTGAGTACCTCATTGGTGTTGGCACGCGCAAAGCGGAAGCAGCGAAGGTACAAGCTGGATTAAAGGAAGCAGCCATTAAGGCACAAGTCGCAGAGACACAAGCCCTATCCAAAGGTAATCAAGCAGCTATACAGGCTCAGGCGCAAGCTATACAAGCCCAATCTCAAGCTAATCAAGCAGCTATACAGGCTCAGGTGCAAGCGACCAAAGCCAAGGCCGAAGCTAAGTTGGTGGTCCTTCAGAAAGAAAGGGAAGAAGCAGCAGCCATGGCTGAACTCGGAGTTCTTGAAGAAGCTGCTGAACTAGAAGAAGCTTATCATCCTATGTCCAAGATAGCTAATGACTCAGAAGGCCGTACCCTGCAATTCATCTTAG
The DNA here is from genome assembly GCA_033119425.1 of Bufotes viridis. Classification (NCBI taxonomy): domain Eukaryota; kingdom Metazoa; phylum Chordata; class Amphibia; order Anura; family Bufonidae; genus Bufotes; species Bufotes viridis. The sequence goes on along the minus strand of CM065594.1, from coordinate 150,500,529 downwards.
ACCAAAGCAAAGTCAATGCATTTGCACCAGAAGATTTGGGCTCTGCACGCCAGCCTGCTGAACTCATGCGGATAGAAAAAGAGGCAGCTGATAACCATACAGTTGACCCCAGTCCAGTGGACATTTCTCTTTCTTTCAAACCTCTGGCACATTACACAGTATTTCAGGCGCCATTAGAGACCATGCCACTTCAAGCTCATCAAATCACATTAAAACCTCCTGAGAATAATTACGTAGCAACCAAGACGCTGGCGCCAAGATTACTAGATGTGAAGCCTTCATTTACGGTCAACCCAGCTGCCACTCCATTCCATCTTCCAACCCCCAAACATAGGGTATCAGATGGTGCCAACAACACCAGAGAGGGAGAAGTTCCCATCGCCATGATGCAGGAAAGGAATAACACATCAGAAATTGCTAAGTACCTCACTCTCAGGGACCTAATCAGTACTAGCCTTACAAACTTTGATGATCGCCCAGAGAACTATAGAAGTTGGAAGGCCACCTTCAAGACAACAGTTCAAACCCTTGCTGTACCGCCTATGCAAGAACTTGATTTACTAATTAGATGGCTAGGTTCATGGTCATCAAACTGTTAACTCAAAACCGTTCATATCTACGAACCAGTCAAATGCCTTCGTCACGCATGGGAAAGATTAGAGCAGACATACGGCGGCTCGGAAGTAGTTGAACGTGCCTTATTTAAATGACTATACGACTTTCCTGGATTAACCAATACAGACCGCCAAGGGTTCCAGGAATTAAGCGATCTTCTTCTTGAGTTTGAAATCGTCAACGGAGACCTGCAGCTACCAGGTCTCAGCTTTCTTGATACTTCCCATGGTGTGGGCCTGATTGTGGAGAAATTACCCCTCAATATTCAAGACCAATGGGCAACAACAGGTTCAAAATACAAGGAGCAACATCGTGTTCCCTTTCCACCATTTTCATTCTTCTGTAAGTTCATCAAGGACTTAGCTAGAGCTAAAAACGATCCAAGCTTCAACACCTTGGGAACCAACATCTTTGGCTCTACTAAACAGAGACACAAGACTTTAAGTCCCAGACAGAGAAACCCTAAAGGTCTAATTTCAGTAAAAAGACAGGGGTTGTGCCCACTACTAACAATGGAAATGAAAGCCCTAAGGAACCCGTTCATCATTGCCCTATCCATAATAAACCACATCCTTTAAGGAAATGCCGTGTCTTCATAGAAAAGCCCTTTGAGGAACGTAAGGAGTTCCTAAGGAGTCATGATATCTGCTTTAGATGCTGTGCATCCACTGAGCACTTCGCCAGAGACTGTAAAGTTCCAGTCAAGTGTTCTGAATGTAATAGTGATCTACACATGACCGCTGTTCACCCGGGACCAATCAGGCGGAACCTAGAACCAGTTAACTGGCACAAGCCCCATTCCGATCAAGGCGGGAGAGTGCCGACCGACCAACCACAACTGTCACGCCCGATGCACAAAGGTATGTGGAGAAGGACTTGTGTGTAGTAAGTCTTGTTCTAAGATTTGCCTCGTGGATGTGTTTCCTACTGCACGACCAGAGAAGACCATAAGAATGTATGCTATTCTAGATGACCAAAGTAATCGTTCCCTAGCTAGCCCTAAGTTCTTTGATCTGTTCAGGATAGAGGGAGAAACTACACCCTACACCCTAGGAACATGCTCTGGTCTTGTGACAACCTCAGGAAGAAGAGCTAATGGTTTCACCTTGAAGCCCATCAAAGGAGATAAGAAACTCTCTCTTCCAACCCTTATTGAGTGTGACAAATTGCCGGACACAAGGGATGAGAATCCCACACCTGAAGCTGCACAGCATTACCCTCATCTCAGGAACATAGCCAGAGAGATTCCTCCCCTTGATAACCGTGCTGAGATCTTACTCTTGCTAGGTAGAGACATTCTTGAGGCTCATAAGGTCCTTGAACTTCGCAATGGCCCTTTCAACGCTCCATATGCCCAGAAACTTACAGTGGGTTGGATCATCGTGGAAGATGTATGTCTGGACAGAACCCGCAGACCCTGCCAAGTACACTCCTTCAAAACTGACATATTAATAGGGGGACGAACTTCTTACATCAGGCAGTGTCCTAACCACTACTATGTGCAAGAGGTTCCGTGCCCAAATATTCTAAAAACATCAGAAAATAGCTTAAATCCAACGGAGTCAGCTGCAGAAGAATGTTCCTGGACAGTGGGGCAGCTTGTAGAAAGGCCTTCAGGATCTCAATTGGAGCCCTCTTCAAGCCCTTCCCAGCTTTGCAGTCCTCACACAGTTTATCATAATGAATCCTATATCTTCACTGACAACATGCCTTCTGATTCATGTAGTTCTGATGAGACAATGCAGAAATGTGAGTCTTTCAGTCAACTGTTTGACAATGAGTTTAATTCTGTAAAAGAAGTATCTTCTGAACGTTCTATAAAGGAGGTTCCTTCAACAGAGGAAGAGGTCATTTCAGATACTTTGCAAGAACCTTCAGTTCCATCTGCAGTTGTTGATTGCACCCAAGAGGATTACAGTTCTTCCCAGTCTTCAACGGATGAGCACCTTCATATTGCTCAGCCTTTTCTGGAAACCACAGGGAAAAGTTCACCACCAATGTCCATGACAAATACTGCATGTCAACAACCCAAGTCCGTATGTACAAAGACAGATCCCATTTTAGAAGTGAAAAGCAGACATAAGCATTTGCGTTCACGATTCATAGACCAAAAGCAATCTACATCTAAATCAGCCTCACAAAATAAGGGCTCTTGCTCTAAATTGGTGACACAGACAGAGAAGTCGCATTCTAAATCTTTGGCAAGATCAAGGAGAACCAAGTCTCGCTCAGCTTCTAATGAAAGCAACAGACAATCTCCTGTAATAAAAAGAAGAAATCCACATCTGGGGTGCATATAAGATCACTCAAGAATAAACCAGAAAAAGATAGGAAATATTCCTGTGCCATCTGGTGTTTTTAAAGAGCACAACCTTTATAAGTTTTGGTGTAAGCAGGTACAACATCTCGCCAGTCAGTTCTGGAAAAGGTAGATAAGAAAGTACCTCTGCCTCTAGCAAGAATGCAGAAGGTGGCAAGAACCAAGGCCTAATTTAATGGAAGGAGATTTTGTTCTGTTAAGAGACAAACAAGTTGATCCTCTCGACTGGCCTACTGGACTTATTACTAAAGTTGTTTCCAGTTCAGATTGAAAGAACTTCCATTGAGATTCCTTCTACCAGAGATGCTCATCATCTTCTAGGACTGTTTCCAGTACCAGCTCTATGGTCTGAACTGAAGACATATCCTTTTTGGTTTGAATAAATGTTCATTGCATGTTTCCTTTTCAGGTTTATGGACATTATTCATCTGTTTATTCATCAGGTTTATGGACATTATTCATTGTTATTTTATACAATTCCATTGTATGCATATACATAGTGGTATCTACCGATACCAGATGGGGAGTGTTCTGTTTCAGTATCTTGCATGGTGTATTGGTATGCTCCTCTCTTCTCCTCCCCCTCAGCTTCTAGTTGGTTCAGTCTAGCCACTTCCTGTTTTCCTGTCATGCATTGCTGTTTGTGTGTGCTGTATATCTGAGGAGAATCTGAGGAGAATATTAGTAGTATTTCATTTTCTTGTCAAGGAGAATATTAGAGGCATAATTCTTTTACCATCTGGATTCCCTGCATATCTTGTAATACAATCTCTGGATTAAAAGACTACTTGATTAACTCCTGGGTGTCTGATGCGTAAACTGTAAGTGATTGTATAAGGCTGACATTTTGAAATGCCACAGCCAATAAGATAATGGGTTGCATCAAAAGGGGCATAGATGATGTCATAAGAACATAGTGCTGCCACTGTACAAATCAATAGTCAGACCACACTTGGAGTACTGTGTACAGTTCTGGGCTACTATGAACAAGGCAGACATTGCAGAGCTAGGGAGGGTTCAGAGAAGGCCAACTAAAGTAATAACTGGAATAGGTGGACTACAGTACTCCGAAAAATTAGGGTTATTCATTTTAGAAAAAAGTTTAGAAAAAAGACTGAATGGAGATCCAATAACTGTATAAATATGTTAGGGGTCAGTACAGAGATCTCTCCCATCATCTACAGTTGTGTTCAAAATTATTCAACCCCCAATGCTGTAAAGGGTTTTAGGGAATTTAGTGTACATTTGTAATTGTGTTCAGAATGAAATCTTACAAGAACTTTTTAAAGAACCAAATGCAAATAAAATGACATCAATTATTTTTGTAATACAGTATTAAATGTTGTTTTTGTGATTTCTTCATTGACACAATTATTCAACCCCTTAAAGACTACCACTCTTAAGAACAGAGGTTCATTCAAGTGTTTTTGATCAGGTATTGAAAACAACTGTGGATGTCAAGGAGCAGCAATCAAGCATAATAAGCACCAACTGGCAGATTTAAAATGACTGTGATACTCAGCTCCTTCTAGACATTTACTGGTGTGTTTACAAACATGATGAAGTTAAGAGAATGGTCCAGGTAGACAAGAGAAGAGGTGATTTCTCTTCACAGGAAGGGCAATGGCTATAAGAAGATTGCAAAGATGTTAAACATACCAAGAGACACCATAGGAAGCATCATTCGCAAATTCAAGGCAAAGGGCACTGTTGAAACGCTACCTGGTCGTGGCAGAAAGAAGATGCTGACTTCGACTGCTGTGCGCTACCTGAAGCGCAAAGTGGAGAAAAGTCCCCGTGTGACTGCTGAGGAACTGAAAAAAGATTAATCAGATGCGGGTACTGAAGTTTCAGCTCAGACAATAAGGCGCACACTGCGTAATGAAGGCCTCCATGCCAGAATTTCCAGGCGCACACCCTTGCTGTCTCCAAAGAATAAGAAGAGTCGACTGCAGTATGCCAAAAGTCATGTGGACAAACCACAAAAAGTTTTGGGATAGTGTTCTGTGGACTGATGAAACAAAATTAGAACTGTTTGGGCCCATGGATCAACGCTATGTTTGGAGGAGGAAGAACAAGGCCTATGAAGAAAAAGAACACCTTGCCTACTGTGAAGCATGGCGGGGGTCAATCATGCTTTGGGGCTGTTTTGCATCTACAGGTACAGGGAAGCTTCAGCGTGTGCAAGGTACCATGAATTCTCTTCAGTACCAGGAGATATTGGATGAAAATGTGATGCAGTCCGTCACAAACCTGAGGCTTGGAGGACGTTGGACTTTTCAACAGGACAATGATCCCAAGCATACCTCCAAGTCCACTAGAGCATGGTTGCAGATTAAAGGCTGGAACATTTTGAAGTGGCCATCGCAGTCACCAGACTTAAGTCCGATTAAGAACCTCTGGTGGGACTTAAAGAAAGCAGTTGCAGCGCGCAAGCCTAAGAATGTGACTGAACTGGAGGCTTTTGCCCATGAAGAATGGGCGAAGATACCCGTAGATCGCTGCAAGACACTTGTGTCAAGCTATGCTTTACGTTTAAAAGCTGCTATAACTGGAAAAGAATGTTGTACTAAGTACTAAGATTGAATGTCACTTGGGGTTGAATAAAACTGTGTGACGGGATTAGCTTCCGGGATCGCCGCCTCCTGGGATAGACGGGCGCTATAGGCACATTAATCACAGTCCAGTCCACGCAAGTGTGATGCAACTGGCCTCAGCCAGTTTTATTGATGTTTGCAGGTCAAAATATAAAACAAAAACAGTTCAAGAATAAATGAAATACCTGGCCGTCTGGCCGCTACGTCTAAACAAGAAGTAGTTCCTCACTACATGAGACTGAGCCTTGTGCCCAGCTCCATCAACAAAACACACAGTTTGTTTTACTCACACCAGAGTTGTTCCCAGGAGCAGAGACCACAGCTAGTGAGCTGTCTGCCCTTATATAGCTCACCCAGGTTCCAGGTGATTAGCCACAGTTACCCTGAATACCTGGAGTGGCTAATTGGAGCAGAGACCCACCCAACTCTCCCTGCTCCAAGCAGCCAGGCCCTTCTAACCAGGTTTTTAACAAACCCTTTGCAATGGGAAAACCTAGTTTTCCTTGCTGTCAATTCCCTGGCTGCTTTTAGAACGTATAAGACAGGAACCTAGGTGAAATGTATACTCCTTCTATCACTTTCCCCATGGTCCTGTCACATATCCTCCCCCTGTTTCGACCTTGGGGTAGGAACACACTGTGCCCTTAAACAGTATACCCTGGACAGGGCATCAGCGTTTCAAGCTGACGCCCGGGTCTATGTTCAACTGTAAAACTATAATCCTGAAGAGACATGAACCATCGGGTCACTTCGCCTGTTTTTCTCACGGTTTTGGCACATCCATTTAAGGGGGCATGGTCAGTTACAAGTTTGAATGTTCTTCCTACCAAGTAATACCTGAGAGCTTCTATGGCCCACTTAATTGCAAAACACTCCTTTTCTACAACTGAGTATTTCTTCTCATGTTCATTTAACTTTTTACTCAGGTAAACCACTGGATGCTCTTCCCCATCCCTCACTTGTGACAACACAGCCCCTATGCCAACATCAGAGGCATCTGTTTGCACGATGAATTCTTTTCTAAAGTCTGGTGTGACTAACACTGGCTGGGCACATAGAGCCTGCTTCAGGTTCTTAAAGGCTTGTTCCGCCTCTGGGGTCCATTTGACCATGGTTGAATCCTTCCCTTTTGTAAGGTCTGTTAAAGGGCTCGTAATGCTAGCAAAATTTTCAATAAAACGCCTATAATAACCAGTTAAACCTAGGAATGCTTTGACTTGCTTTTTGTTCAAAGGCCTTGGCCAGTTCTGAATGGCTTCCACTTTGTTTATTTGAGGCTTTATAGCCCCTCGCCCAATCGTGTACCCCAAGTACTTTGCCTCTTCTTGCCCAATGGCACATTTCTTTGGGTTTGCTGTCAAACCCGCTTCCCTAATAGAATTCAGGACGGCTTGAACCCTGGGTAGGTGACTTTCCCAATCTGTGCTATGGACTATCACATCGTCTAAATAGGCAGCTGCATATTTACGATGTGGTCTTAAAATTTTGTCCATCATTCTCTGGAATGTGGCCGGGGCCCCATGCAAACCAAAGGGAAGGACTACATACTGAAAATGGCCATCAGGGACACTAAAGGCTGTTTTTCTTTGGCCTCATCAGTCAAAGGTACTTGCCAGTAGCCTTTTGTGAGATCTAATGTGGTAAAGAACCTCGCATTACCAAGCCTATCAATCAGCTCATCCACTCGCGGCATTGGGTAAGCATCAAACTTTGAGACCATGTTCAGTTTCCTGAAGTCATTACAGAAACGTATGGTGCCATCAGGTTTGGGAACCAAGACTATAGGACTAGACCAGTCACTATTGGACTCCTCTATAACCCCTAACTGAAGCATTGTTTGGACTTCTTGGGAGACAGCTTTACGTCTAGCCTCAGGTATTCTATAAGGCTTTTGGTTTACTCTGGCCCCTGGTTCGGTTACAATGTCATGTTTAATTATATCTGTTCGACCAGGTAGCTCAGAAAAGACATCTCTATTTTTCTGAACAAACTCCTTTGCTTCTTGAGTTTGAGATCCCGACAAGGTGTCTGCAATTTTACCTCTGGTATCTCAACGCTATTTCCCTTTTTGCCAATGCTGTTAGCTGCTAACAACACCTCTCGGTCCTTCCAGGGTTTGATTAGATTCACATGATAAATTTGGTAGGGCTTACGTCTACCTGGTTGGTGAACCCGGTAATTCACTTCTCCGACCTTCTCAACTATTTCGTAAGGTCCTGGCCATTTGGCCAAAAATTTACTTTCTACTGTGGGGACAAGGACTAGTACCCTATCCCCAGGGTTGAAGTTTCTTACTCTAGCCGACCTGTTGTAAACCCGGGACTGACTCTCCTGGGCCTGCAGCAGGTGTTCTTTTACAATGGGCATTACTTTTCAATCCTTTCCTGCATTTGTGCAATGTGTTCAATCACACTTTTGTAGGGTGTAGCCTCACTCTCCCAGGTCTCTTTTGCAACATCCAGAAGACCCCGAGGGTGCCGACCATACACTAGCTCGAAGGGAGAAAATCCAGTAGATGCTTGCGGCACCTCCCGTACAGAAAACATAAGATATGGTAGAAGACAATCCCAGTCTTTACCATCCTGTGCCACCACTTTTCTGAGCATCCCTTTTAAGGTTTTATTGAACCTTTCAACTAGTCCATCCGTTTGGGGATGATAGACTGAGGTACGCAAGTGAGTTACCTTCAACAGCTTGCACAACTCTTTTGTAACCTTTGACATAAAGGGCGTCCCCTGGTCAGTAAGTATTTCTTTAGGTATGCCCACTCTAGTAAACATCTGGAACAACTCCTTGGCTATCATCTTTGCAGAGGTTTTCCTTAGAGGTATTGCTTCTGGATAGCAGGTAGCATAATCAAGGACAACCAAAATGTACTGGTGACCTCTGGCAGACTTAACAAGAGGTCCCACCAAATCCATTGCAATTCTCTCAAAGGGAGTGGCACTAATGGACTCCTAAAGGTTGCCACCGGGTTGCGTAACTGACACTCTGGGCATGACTCACAGTATTCTTTTACGTCTTTATGTACCCCGGGCCAATAAAACCGCTGCAAACCCTGTCTTTTGTTTTTTAATAGGCCAAGTGCCCCCCGAGCACATGTGAATGCGCTAGATCCATCACCTTTTGGCGATGTGATTTTGGGACCACAAGTTGCTCCACAACTTGTCCATTCTTCTCATCAACTCTATATAAGAGTTCATTCTCTAAAGCAAAATGGGGAAATATTTTCTCTACCCCAGGTTCTTGAGACACCCCATTGACTACTTTTACACTTTGCCATGCATGGGTTAGTGTAGGGTCCCTGAGTTGAGCTGTCCCAAAGTTGTCACTGGAGACTGGCAAATCAGGGAGTCCAACTTCTGGGACATCATCAGTATCACCTGCAAGCACTGCTAAGGGAAAACCCTCGGTTTCACTCTGGGTCACCCCTACTGTTTGCACATTTACAGGTTCAGTCAGAGGAATAGGATCTACAGCAGACCCACTTAAACACTTATCAAGAATATTCCACATTTGCCAAAACAGAGGAAAATCACACCCCAGAATGACAGTATGCATCAGACTATTTACAACCCCCACTTCATGGGTTACTTTCCGCACGGGGTTTCAAAAGAGACTATAGCAGTGGGGTACTCTTTTGTATCACCATGTATGCAGATGACCCCCATCTGTCTCTTTTGCAGCTTCGTAGTGTCCACCAGGCTGCCATGCACAAGAGTCACTAGACTACCAGAGTCCAACAGAGCTTGCACTGAGTGTCCTTCAATCACCAGGTTGCAAGTTTGTCGCTGCGTATCTGGGGTTGGCAAAGCAGAGCAGGCAGGTCCCGCAAACAATGACCTCCTCCGCCCACTGTCACACTCCATAGGCTCATCAACCAATGGACAGTTGGCAGCCACGTGGCCCAATCCTTGACACCGCCAGCAAACAATGTTTTTGACAGTCACAGGCTGTTTAGGGCTAACTGGCTTAAGAGGTCGGGCTAATAGGTCAGTGTCAGTTCCAACTTTACGGCCCTCCCTCACCCCCTTTAGATCAGGAACAGTCTTACCGCGATCAGCAGTCTTCTGGCTCCTTGGGGCCGGCCGAGCAGGAGAAAAGTCTTGTAGATACTCCTCAGTGTTCAGATACCGCTCCACTAGGGCGACAAGCTGATCCGCATCCCTGGGGTCCGCTTGACCAACACAGCGCTGTATCCGAACTGGCAGAGCACGAACAAACCGGTCCAAGACCACTCTTTCAACCACCTGAGCGGCGGTACATACCTCCGGTTGCAGCCATTTTTAGCCAGGTGGAAAAGATCATACATTTGCGACCTCACTGATTTATCCAGTTGGAAAGTCCAGTTGTGCACTCGCTGGGCTCTGACCGCAGATGTTACACCTAAGCGAGCAAGAATTTCTGCTTTCAGTTTGTAGTACTGTCTGGCATCCTGCTCACTCAAATCAAAGTAGGCTTTCTGCGGCTCCCCACTGAGAAATGGAGCAAGGGTGTCTGCCCACTGTTCCACTGGGAGTTTCTCTCTTTCAGCGGTTCTTTCAAACACGGTGAGGTATGTCTCCACATCATCCTCTGCGACCATTTTTTGAAGTGAAACTTGCACTCTCCTCCCCGCAGAGATGGATTCCTCCCGGACTTGGGGCCTTTCAGACAGCACCTTTATCTGCTCCACCAGACTTTTATTAACTGCTTGCTGTTCTCTGAGCCCAGCTTGTGTCGTCTCTATGAGCAACCGGTTAGTTTCTTGCTGGTTAGCATTCGCTTTCTGGAGCTGAATGTTAGCCTGGATTAGCTGTTTAACAACTTCCTCCATGTCTGCACTGTTTGGCTTTACAAGCACAGCAGACTTAACCCAGGACATAAAACTTGCTGGATTTTAGTGCCAGCGCATCCTCCACCATATGTGACGGGATTAGCTTCGGGATCGCCGCCTCCTGGGATAGACGGGCGCTATAGGCACATTAATCACAGTCCAGTCCACGCAAGTGTGATGCAACTGGCCTCAGCCAGTTTTATTGATGTTTGCAGGTCAAAATATAAAACAAAAACAGTTCAAGAATAAATGAAATACCTGGCCGTCTGGCCGCTACGTCTAAACAAGAAGTAGTTCCTCACTACATGAGACTGAGCCTTGTGCCCAGCTCCATCAACAAAACACACAGTTTGTTTTACTCACACCAGAGTTGTTCCCAGGAGCAGAGACCACAGCTAGTGAGCTGTCTGCCCTTATATAGCTCACCCAGGTTCCAGGTGATTAGCCACAGTTACCCTGAATACCTGGAGTGGCTAATTGGAGCAGAGACCCACCCAACTCTCCCTGCTCCAAGCAGCCAGGCCCTTCTAACCAGGTTTTTAACAAACCCTTTGCAATGGGAAAACCTAGTTTTCCTTGCTGTCAATTCCCTGGCTGCTTTTAGAACGTATAAGACAGGAACCTAGGTGAAATGTATACTCCTTCTATCACTTTCCCCATGGTCCTGTCACATATCCTCCCCTGTTTCTGACCTTGGGTAGGGAACACACTGTGCCCTTAAACAGTATACCCTGGACAGGGCATCAGCGCTT
>CM065594.1:149585314-149745999 GCA_033119425.1 Bufotes viridis | reverse complement strand
GGCATTACACTACAGCGGGAAAGCATTTTATATATGAGGCCATTATATTACAGGAGAAGAGCATTAGATATATGGGGCATTATACTACAGGGGGGATACAGGGAGGGAGAGAATTATATATATATGGGGGCATTATACTACTGGGAGACTACAAGGGGGAGAGCATTATATATATTATGGGGACCACTACAGGGGGGCATTATACTGTAATATGAGGGAAGGCATTATATATACTACCGCTGCAGAGGGGCATTATACTATGGGGCACTACAAGGGTGAGAGCATTACATGCTACCAATATAGAGGGCATTATAGTACAAGGGGGGGGGGGGGTGATATTATACTACAGTGGGGCTATGGAAGGTTGAGAGCATTATAAATACTAGCAATACAGGCGGCTCTATGGGGGAGTCATTATAATACAGGTCAGACCACTACGGGAAGCATTATAATACAGGATGAAATATAATACAGGATGCACTACTGGTGGGGCACATTATAATACAGGCCGGAGCTGTACAGGGGACATTACACGGGGGCATTATAATGCAGGACGAAGTACTCAGGGGGCATTATACATGTGGGCACTACAGTGGCCCCTGGAGGGGGAAGATGATGGAAAAAGTTAGGAACCTAAAATGTCTGTGGGCCAAACTCTGCAGATACGACACAGCTGAAAGTTGTCATCTTGGTTGTCTGGTTTGAATGGCGAAATGAGGAAAGAGAACATCTACATCAGAGGAGACATCAATGGATGTAAGAGGTATATGGTGCTTCCATGTCCATCCATATATGTCTTTAAGGGTCCATTCACACGTCCGTAAGTGTTTTGCAGATCCGCAAAACACGGACACGGGCAATGCGCACATAGCCAGTACTATAATAGAAAATGCCTTTTCTTGTTCGCAGTTGCAGACAAGAATAGAACATGTTCTATCTTTTTCAGGAACAAAATTGCAAATCCTGAAAAAACGGATCCCGAAAAAATGGATGTGGATCCCAGAAAAATGGATGCGGATCTGCATCCGTTTCAGCCCCATTGAAAGTGAATGGGTCCTGAAATTGTGGAATGGATGCGGACCCAAATTGCGGATGTGTGAATGGACCCTAACAGTAAGGCTGGGGGGATGGGATTGGATTGAGAATTTAGCATGGGGGAGGGGACACCATTCAAATTTTCATCTCAGGCAGCAGAAAGGCTAGAATCAGCCATAAATGGGGCACCTTCTTTTTTTTCTAAGAATAGTCAACAAAAAAACATATGCTACAGAAGACACCCAAGATAGTCTCCCTGTTGATGAGTTTGGACTGGCATGAGGTTGAGGTTCAGGCAGAGGCACAGGACCCCATGCATAGCTGTGTTAGTGGTGGTTGTGGTAGTAATAGTAGTGGCACTTGCAGTCATGGTGATAGCGACAAGGTCAGTGATAGCTGTGGCGATAGTAGCACATGGGGAAAATACAGGTGAGGGAATTGTTAGGGGGGCCGAGGGGCCTAAGATGACATATCACAGTCTGATAAAAGTGGGGAGGGTGAGGAGTCTGAAGATGATCGTGTGTTAGACAGAACCTGGGAGATGGATGAGGGTGCTGAGGAGTAGCAGGTAACATCAAAGGAGGAGGGCAGTGGCAGCAGTGGCAAAAAAGAGCAGAGGGGTCATACAGCCAAAACCTACAAAGAAACTTCCAGCGCAAGATCTACTTCTATTGTTGTTAGCTTAGGAACTGGTGATCCCACTTATACTGTGGGTGCAGATGCTCACGCTGATGCAACAAGGGATGGTGGAAGAAGAACAGCTTCTGCATCTTGCTGGAGGCCTTGTAGCTGTTGAGGACCCAGGAGGATGAGGTTGAGGTGCTACCACTGGAGGAAGAATCAGTGGTGGAGGAGCAGGAGGCCGATGATGATGACAACAACAACAACACCTGTCATAACGACTAATGATGAGCGAAGTTATAAAAAATTTGATTTGGTTGTTTCACCGAATTTCACAAAGAAACTCGATTTGTGATAAATTACTTTGTCACGAAGTGCATTTCTTTGTATGTAGCAATGCAATGACTCTAAAAAGTGGTCATGCTGCCCCTCGTCATTGAACTACTCAGATGCCCCGTTCATCACAGATTGTGGCATTTGAAGCTACAATTGAAGCCTTTCAGGGGATAATCAGGTTTTTAAAAAAATAATACACACTCGCCTTATTTATTTGCATGCAGAGAGGCCGTTGCGGCATCTTGATTGAAGACACCACGGAAAATCTCACACAGTGATGTGAAGATCAATGATGACGTTACTGTGCCCGGCCACTGTGCTGGCATGGTGACGTCACACATCACCCCATGCAAGATTTTGCATGTTATCGTCAATCAAGATGGCCGTGATGGTCTGTCTGCGAACAAATGGTTGAGGTATGTTTTTTTTTTTGTTTGTTAGTTTTTTTACCGCCATTTCAGGAAAAATAGATTAATTATCACGAAGCGTAAGGAAATTCGGCCTTGTGGCAAATCAAATTAAATTTCCTGAAAGTCGGATTGGTCAATTCGTTCGAATCAAATTTTTCCTGAAATTCAGATAAAATTCAATTCGTTTGGCTTTGATTTGCTCAACACTAAAAACGACCAATCATCACAGCGGTGACAGAGACAGAAAAAATGTGGTCCTTGGGTATGCTGGCGAGTATGGCTAGCTGTATGTTTGCTTGTTTTTGTTCTCACAGGTGTATCGTTTGCATCAAGCAATCAGATGATTACTGGACAGCCATGCTTTTAGACCCTTGCTATGAAAGTAAAATGGGGGAATGTTTAATTGTTGCTGAAAGGGAGGCCAAAAAATGCTTTATTACCAGGATACACTGTGTATGCAGCCTTTGGTGAGCTGATGCCTGCTGTCTGCAAGTCTGGCCCCTTTCTGCCCCCCACAAGTCTATCCCACTTTTCCACTGTCTCTGCTACCACATTAACCATATGCTGAAGCAGACAGTTAATTCTATCAACATGATGGAGCAGTTTTTTCATGTGCCACTCCAGGCTGATGGAAATCAGCAAACAGAGATGTACCACCTGAGCAACCATGTTCAGTCCTTTCTGGACTGTGACCTTTTTCTGTTGCATACCGCTTTCCCTCACCATATGTACTTCTGGGCAGGCAGACTGGACCAGTGTCCAGAACTGGCCCAGTTTTCTCTCTAGGTATCATCCATCCTCCAGTGTCATCTCAGAGAGGGTTTTCAATGCAGCAGGTGGCATTAGCACACCCAAATGGACAAACTTGTCCTCTGCGAGTATACAAAACATCACATTTGTAAAAATGAATGCAGCGAGGATCCATGAACATTTCCACACACTTTCGGCTGAGGACTGAATTGCCATTTCTGATGGTAACTATTTATTGCCGACCCCATCACACCACTGCCTCTGTCTAACTGCTTACATCATGCTCCGTACCACGTACTGCTGCCACCACCGCTGCAAATGCTATTACCCACTGCCAATCCCCCTATTGTCACTACTATTACCCCTACACAGCTGCCACTACTACTACTTTACTGCCCTGTTGCAGCCGCACACACATCTACTGCTTTGTCTGTTCCATACTGTGCTGCTACTGCTGTGGGTACTATTGCAGTAGCAGCAATATTACCACTATGGCTTCAACCTTTCCACATCCACACTGTACCGCTACAGCTGCCAATTAAAAGGGAGAATTTTTCCAGGCTCATTCAGAACACACTACTCTTTCTTCATTTCTTGAGACACAATTACACATGTGTGTATATAAACAGGGGCAGGCATCTGCTCCCATTAAGGCATCATTTTTGGAAAAGTTTTTTAGAACAAGACACTATTATTTCCGATAACACTGTGCTTTCAGGGCAATTGGAACACTTTTGATTTGGGTACAATTGATTTGGACACAAACTGAATTTTTGAAAAATTCAACAAACCTAACACAAATGTTAGGTAGTTTGCTTATTTCTAATAAACTAAACGTATATATATATATATATATATATATATATATATATATATATATTACGCAAAATAACATATCCCCCAACCTTCTGTTTACCAAACAAGAGAGACAGCAATCCTTTGCATTTCCAGTTTCACTTTTGATAACAATTTTACTAGAGAGAGGGAGTCTGAGAAGATTCACTATGCCAGGGGGAACATAGATCCTTCCAGATGAAACTCAGTGGCTTCCTGTATACAGTTTGCCCTTAAAGGGGCTGTCCACCATAAGAATGTATCCCTTATTTACAAGATAGAGGATAACTTTTGAGACTATTATGAGACTACCAGCTCCATAAGACTCATAGAGTTGATTGAAAGCCACAATGGACATATGTTATGGCTGCTCCTTTGACTATGGCACCATGTTCTTGTGATTACTGGGGTACCATCAGTTTGATCCCCACTGATCACATACTTATTCCCCCTTATAGAGAGACAACACCTTTAACATATGTCTGTGTAGGTAAATACTAAAAGAAAAATTCAATATAAGCACTCATGAATTAACATATTGTGCTGTACTGCATTTAGTTTGTTAATTTTGCACTAAATTAGTTGAGAAGGCACAATATGCTTACAAATTGATGATTTTCTCAGGAATCATACAAAACACAACTTTATAATGACAGTAAATTTAAGTTTTAGTGAAGAAAATAATAAATATTAAATATAAAATCAAACCTAACATCTTTCTGTGGTAAATCTCTAACGACAGAATCATTTATTTCCATTATAATACAATTCATCAATGGCATGGTTCGTGGTAGAGCAAATACATTGAAATATTTCCATACTGTGCAGCATTTAAAATCACAATTCAGTGTGACAGTCTAACATCCATGGTTAAGTGATGAGACAGAAGCACCCAAACCATTTGTAAAGGCCCTTCACGTACCGTATAAGACACAAAACCACATATATGGAAGGCTCAGGCTTGGCAGAACATGTCAACTGTAGCAAAGCGAAACAATCAGTACAGCATATTGAGACTCAGAGTTATAAAATGATGTAATGCTTCATCTTTCAACAGGCCATCCTGATAGGCAGTCAATCCTCAAACACGTCATGTAATAAATTGAAATAATATCTAAAATATACAATTTTCTGTACTTAAAAAAATACATATAAAAGGAATATAAAATTGGAAACTGAGAAGAAAACTGCTATTTGGCTTCTCCTAGCAAATTTATTTTTGTGTTTTCTGTCTCTATTATATTTCATTGTTTTGACTTGACATAATGTCTGAAGACGCTGGAACCAACATGGTCAACAACATGGTCTTCTGCTGTAGTATATCTGCACTTTTAAGTGACTGAGATTGGGTTCATGAATCTGTGCTATAGTATGATGTAGAGATACCGAAGAAATCATAAAAAGGACATTTCAGAGAAATATATAAAATATTAGCTAATTTCCAGTAGGCTACATCATTTTACAAACCTTCCACAAGTCATTCACAAGCCCCAGTAGTCCCCAGTCTACATGTCATTTGCATTAAGAGGCCCATAACATTCCACTTGTGGTACCAATAAGAATAAATCCAGTCTATTTCATGTAACACTGTATGAATGTATAATTTGTACCTACATATACAGGAGATGCAATATGTACACATATACATAGGATTTTGCCTCTATATGTAACCACCAGTAAATGAAACTAAAATAGCTCTCTTGCATCAAGATCCACACACATTAAATAAAATGGTCAACTTACACTTCAAAAATAATATTTTTCTTTAAATTAACATATGATTAAAAATAACAAGTATACTTTCTTTTCACAGCGACGTGAGTGTACTGAATACAGACTATTTGTGCAACAGCAGCATACAAAAGTTTCTACTGAGCTTGGTGTACAGATCAGATATGTTGTAGGAAAGAATAACACAGAGCCCACTCCTGCTGCTGGGGAGTACATATATACACATACTATTGAAGTGACTTGTGCAGCCCTCTCCAGCAGCCTTAGAGGTAGGTCAAGCTAAAATTTTGGAGCAACTGACTCACAACAGCAACATTGGTTTAACCACTTTTCACTGGCACAAAGAACCAGCCAATGGACTTTCCATTTATTCTTTGTGTGGTGTATTTTTAACTTTTTTCTTTCCCACTCACAATGTGTTACCTTCTAGGGAAAAAAATATAAAATTGATATTTAGCTATCAAACTTGTCCATAAATTTTGCCGTTGCGGGTGGAATCATCCAATTAGAATAAACACAGTCATTGGCATATCTTGTAAAAACAGACTTATTGGCATCGAATCTCGGGATTGGAACGGGGCTCTCTTCAGGCCAGTTCGGATAAGACATGCCTAAAAATGAAAAGACATCATTTGTTCTGCACTGAAGAATGAAAAATATATAGAATAGCTTCACGTGCAGACAGTAAGGCCCTTGGCAAAACTCCCTTTAGTAAGAAAAGAGCATAAGCCATTGATTTTAGACAATAGACAAAGAAGGCCAAAAACTCAGTCAATAACAAACTATTATTGTCACCATCAGTTTGGGAGAAATTAAAGGTACCCATACGCATTAGCATTAGCCAAACCTGCCATTTTTGGCAGGATATGCCAATCATCTATTTTGTATGGTGTTGATCCCTACTAGATGGTAGAAGTTGGGGGAAGGATTGGCCATGTTGGATTTAAACATGTCTGATCCTTTTTGTTCTCACGGGAGATAAGCTGCCATCAGAGTCGTCGGCCAGCTGCTTATTACCCTCTCCCCCTTAAGAACATAGTCATGGTCTGATGAGCACACATATGTTTGGGGGCCTATGTAAGGTATATGGCCACCTTACAATAAAACATGAATAATACCAACTCTGGCGAGAACTTTAACTTCTGGTTAACATTACTAATATGTGTCCATTTTTTGGATGGAATCCCAATTTAGGCTGGATTCATACTTGATTTTTTTTGGTGACAGGAGTGAATACAAAAGGAAAGAATAAAGGTGTATTTAGACGGGACAATTCTGCAGCCAGTTGTCAGAAAGGAAGCGTTCATTTACATCCAGCAATCTCCTTCACTGTAGAAGGATGAGGGGTCGCTATTGTGATCCCTCATTCTTATACAGATTCATGATTTCTAAGCAGCTGTTTAGACCACATGATCTGCTGCCCAGAAACTATGATCGGGGGTGCCTGTATGAAGGATCACCCAATGAATGAGCATTTTGCTTGTTGATCGGGTGATCGGCACACATTTACATTGGTAGATTGTCAGGAACGACTGTTTGCAGGAATGGTCGTTCCCAATAATCTGGACGATTATTGGCTTTTGTAAATGCAGCTTAATACTGATGGGTCAGCTCTCTTTTGTATCCACTCTTTTGTTCGAATAACCTCATCAAAAATTGCACTAAACTTGTACATTGAATTTTGTTTGGTGCATGGCCGCAGGGGAGCTCCAAATCTTTCTGGGAATCCCTGTTTATGCAGAAGCCTCTTTGCCTTTTTATTAGGCATAACCCAATGTATATGTTTTCTTCCTTATGGAGACAGTTATAATCTTTCTTCAACTTTTTAGGCTAAAGGTTTAATGTTTGCCATTGGTGCAAAGGAGTATTTAAGCAGTTGACCAAGGCAACCATTCTGATTATAAATCTCATTTTGCAGAAACCATTTGGAAAGCAAAGTAAGACCTGGTTTGTGGTATTAGGAAACTACTTCACTCTCACCAGTTTAGAAAATTCTCCCCTGTTGAGCCACACACACATTGTGTAACTCTAGTCCTAGTCAAAAGAAATCATGGGATCAAAATAATTAATGGTAGGGAATGGCTACTCATATATTATTAATGTTATAGTTCTACTAATCAGATACATTGCATTAACCTTTTTGTGTATTCAAGGCAAAAACAATGGCTTATGTCTACGCAACAAGAAGCGGTTGTGAAACACGAGGGTAACCAGAATATACTAAGAGGAAGTCCACCACGTAAGGTTGCAAATTAAGACTGAGTTTTCATGAGGCCAAGTGGTTTTATAATCCAGGGTCAATCAATATTAATATTCTTACTTGCATTGGTAAGACTCTTCCCCTTATTGTGTATGGCTATCGAACACAGAATAATGGAAAATCCCAAGTCTGATTCTTGCATTATTTGAAATCAGAAGCAGAAAAATTAAGGAGTTTTGGCAAGAACTATGCTTACTGTCTCAGGTCACCAACAAAACAAGACACTTATACCAGAGACATCGTAAGAGACAACATAAAAGAAACAATTCTTCACAAAGCATAAAGCAATGCAAAATAACTTGTACATGACATTGTCAGAATACAAGGTTTTTTGGGGTGGGGGTGGGGTGTGTTTAAAGGGATTGTATGAGATCAAGAAACAGTGCCACTGTTACATTGTTTCTTTAAAAAAAAAAGCATCCTTGTTTTTCTAATCTCATACAACCCCTTCAATCATATCAGTCATCTCTCGACCAGAAGTTGCTCAAGTAATCAATCTCCAAATAAATATATTTCTATGATAAAACTGGCGGGGAGAAAAGTAGAATTACACTAAGATGTTGGAATTTTGTGGAGATAAATATGATAATAAAAATTTTTATTGAATGAGATTATGCCATGCCGATTGTAACTCTAGATTCTTCCTAGAATTTTAAAGGGAAACTGTCACCATGATCTGGGATTATTATCTACAGATAAGAAGTCCAGATCTCTATATTTTTCTATTCCTCGTTTCCTCACTGTCAGTGCTCAAAGCAGTGCTGACATACACAGCCTGCTGCGCTAACATAATGGAAAGGCACCTGTGCGCATGCTTAGCAGTTCTGAGAATGTATTTTAACGCACTTATGAGCAGCAAGGGAACGGGGGACAGTAGAAATAAAAAATAGATCTGGACTCCTTATCTGCAGTACTGCTCAAATAATAGTCCAAGTTCATGGTGACAGATTCTCATTATCTACGGGATGTGAAGTGGATATCTAACCACACTAGTCTATAACATTCAGTCTAAAATTTCCTCTGGTATATTAAAATAACGTCTTTTTAGCAGTGTTAAATTGTGGTTATCTTGCCATATTTGGAATATTGTCTTCTGGCCATAATTAGGATATGGTATTCCATAATATGCAATGAATATTATTCCAGTCATAATCATATAAAAAATGCTGTGGCACCTTATAAATAAAATAAAATAAACTAGTAATGGAAAACCTCACACCTATTCAATTCTGCCTGAAAACCTCAGAATAGAATGATATTATATGATAGCTGAGTAAATAGATCCAAGTTTAGACAAAAACCTTACTAAAGATTTATAAAACAGCTCAACATGAATCAATTTTGACATACAAGTTATTTCATATTATGGGCTTTTAATGGGGATGTTCCATCTGGACATTTATGGGCTACCCACAGGATTTGCCATAAATGTCTGATAGATGCGAGCCCCACATCTGGAACATGGTCCTGTCTCAAGAATGAGAACCTGTGGCATGCTGCCGTGAATGGCGAGTAGATGAGGAAATGGTTGGCACTCTGACGTATAATGTCGTTCTGGTGCTCATTGGTGGGGAAATTTCCACAAGCAATATTCTGAAGAAGCACGGCACCAGGAACGCCACCATCCAGCTTCACGGTGCCTTTTGACTTGTCTTATTGGCTGTGAACAAGGATCTGGGATAGAACCGAAACATTGAACATTGACATATCACTTCTATGTTACTGGATAGATTAATAAACTAACTACAATTTTAAATATATAAGTACGTGCCATGGTTCTTCAGAATAGTGAATGGTAAGTAGGCAGTGCACGTGTTGCTCTTTTTTTCACTGCAATGGAACTTTTGAAAATAGCTGTGAACTTGGCCATTTTCGGAAGTCTTATAACATTTAATGGAGGGAGCCATTTATGTGCAGCCTGCCCATCATTCAGTGCATCTTGTGAATGGGTTCCATTCTTGACAGAGGAGTGGGTTCCATAGTTGGGATGGGGACACATCGGACATTTATAGCATATCCTGTGGATATGCCCTAAATGTGCAGACAGGAATACCATTTTAAGCCATGAAAACATACTAGTAGTGCGAAACTATTGTATCATAGATAATAGCTATTTCTCCTGCTACAACAGAACAAGTAAATTTTGATGCATTAAAAGGCATTTCAATTATCAAACAATTTCAGACTTTAAGGGGTTCATTTATGAAGCTGAATTACACCTATATTAACTGTATTTCAGTCGCAGATTAGTTGCGCCACAATCAGCAAATTTTCCCCGTTCACGCCAGGTCTAAAAAAATGGCCATGAGTGGGAGGGGGACGGGCTGGTATATGTTTCAGGCATAGAAAGAGGTTTAAATGTAAGACAGCTAGGAAGCTGTCTTACATTTAGAAGCGGCTGTGGATACACCGAAGTTATGTGGAGGCCGGCGAATCTTCATAACTCTGGTGGATCCACCGCCAGCTATAGGGTTTATTAAGACCGGCGTTTTAGGCTCCGGTCTTAATAAATGTGCACCTAAGTCACTTTTAGATATTTCTACTACTGCCCTTTAACATGATAGAGGGTAACTTCCAATCTGTGCATCAGGTACCTGCATAGCAGATCTGTGAGATATCCAAAGTCAAGGACATGGCTGTAACTATAGTAGGTGTAGAGGGGGGCCTGTTACACGTTTTACAGAGTTTAATGGGGTTGGCCAGTTTGCAATGTTTTTCTGTTACTTACTGTATTATAGTATTCACAAGATGGTGAGGGTGGCACTGCTCCACTCTGTATAATACTTGGCATAAGAAATAGGCGGCGACTGTACTTACTGTATAATAGTCACTGCCCCTGATGTGTTCGGTAACTTCCATCCATATTCTGCTTCTCCTGCTCCTGTTTTGCCTTGCGGCTTCAGCCCCTGCATATGACATCACTGGCAGGAGGCTGTGTTGCCTTCCCTGTCCAGCTGGGATTGCACGCTCCCATCTTTTCTTTTACTGCGCAGACTCCACAACAAGTGTTTAGCATCTGTGCAGTCTAAATAATTCTCCTCTGCTTCCATTGTCACTTCCTATGTGCGTAGCTGGCAAATTAAGTGAGCATGTGCACTTTGAAAGCCCTCATTGGTCCACAGGTGCAGAATAAGGGCTGAGACTGCACTGGACAAATTAGGGCCACAACTGCAAAAACCCAACACAGGCACTGCTTACAGGAGCATTAACGAGGAGCAAAAGAACAGAATATACAGAATATGGATGGAAGTTACTGAACACATCAGGAGCAATAACTATAATACAATGAGCAACAGAACTACATTGTAAACTGGTCAATTCATTTAAGTTACACATGCGGTAATATAGATAAAAAATTTGTAAAATTTTCTTGGTAAAAACTATTTTTGGGCATGTCTACTAAGTCAAACTGTGAGCCTTTAATCTAATTATATAGAATCACTATAGGATATGCCATCTAAGTTAGATAGGTGGCTTAGGTCCCACCTCTGATTTCCGCACATATTTCCAGAATGGGCCACCGAAATAGGTGGAGAGTGCACTGTGTATGTGCACCGTGCTCTCTAATAATTTTTATGAGAGTTCTGAAGATAGCTGAGTGAGAGGGCTTGGTTATTTTTGGAAGTCATATAGCAATGAATGAGTGCACTAGGCATGAGCCAGTGTCCGACTATTTGTAGCAGTCCATTAGAAATTAATGGAGCACGGCCGCGCATATATGGCTGCTCTTCCCTTACTTTGGGGGTCTCGTTCTGGAGATATGTGCAGGTCCTAGAGGTGGGACCTGCACCTATCTGACATTGGTGGCATATCCTAGTGATATGCCGCCAATGTCCAAGATAAGACAACCCCTTTAAGACTGGCATTTCATTCTCCAATCTTAATTTTAAAAATGCATCAAAAAAAGCATGTTTACACTAGCTGTGAACTGGTGTAGATTTGTGCTATATTTAATGCCGGTTTCTGGGGTAAATTATAGTAAATCTATCAGGTGGCAGTAGGCCACACTCCTCAGGATAAGCCCCACCAATTATTGCCTAAATGATGCATGCCTAAACTGCATCTTTATGATGACAGAAAACTGGCACAAATGCCATGATAAGTTTCACCCAGTATGTTTGGAACAATATATATCTTTGTAAAGTTGATATATGAATTATTTTTTCTTATCATTAAAGCGCGGGATAAGTAATTCAATTCTTTTTTGTCTTAATAAAGTTATTTATTTTTAGTAACAGATATTTTAAACACTTCTATAGAATATTTATAGTTATTTTGGTGTATAAGTTTATGCTCACATTATTCCTAAATTCTTTTTTTCAAAGGATGTATTAGCAGATTGGCCTAAGACTGCACTAAAGGCCAAGGTACATAAATGGAATGGTACTGAATGGTAGATGATGCTGTCTTGCAATAGCTTTTGACCAGATATATATAACTAGATATGGATGTATTGTATGTAGGCTATCTATTAAGTGCTGTTGGTTCACGCCATACAATGTCAGATATGAGTTAAGATCAGAGCCTTCTATTTATGTACATAATTTCCGTGGCTACCAGTTTAGGCACGTGTTTTATGTAAATTTCCTTATGCTTCTTTGAACATTGCTGCAAAATTATTTATTCATTGGCATAAAAAATTTAGCAAAATGAAAATCAAGTTAAACAGCTGATAAAGCAGTTTGCTTTCTGAGACACACAGCCCTGGGGTTGTTGAGAAGCAGAGTTCTAGAAATGCTCAGATAGAGGTAATTTGTCCTATTGGATAGCGTAGTTAGAATCTAGTAAACGCATGGGAAATTCTACCATAGAGTTTGTTTTCAATCCAGGTTGACGGCAAAGTTCTGGGGAGTGGAGCATTATTACAGTCCACCAGAGGGGTCTCTTCTTCAGAAAGGCCATCATCATAGAGCATGGAGTCTGCAGGAGTAGAGGCAGCAAGGTCCAAATAATCCTAGAATGTGAAATGAAAAATGCACGTTATAAATACTTTCTAGAAAATCTATACAGTATCATTAAGATAACAATAAAATAACAAATCTACAGGACAAAAGCACTGCTGACCAGTGGTGTTATAAGGTCCAGGCATGTTCCACAGATTTTGCTCAGTGCTAAATTGGTGTTCTCTACTTTCAATTCCACTTCCTTAGGATTTGGATACAGTAAAACACTAGCAGGGAAGCAGCTGCAATCATTGGGTTGTGGTAGATTTTCACTCTACTAGCAAGACAGAAACGTGCCCTCCTGGCAGGTAAGCAGGATTATTAAGAGGTCATTGTAGTTGTCATGAGCGGCATCGTCTTAAATGCTAGGAAGGCAAATTCGGGAGTGTCATGTGATAGATGTAAGAAACCTTACTGTCTGGCGCATCATGTAAAGATAGTGAAAGTGACCAACATCAATCTAAGAAGATGGCATCTGTCATTGGATTCTGCTGTTGTTTACTATCCAGTTGTGCCTGATAGATACTGTATTTACCTTCCTGGTGTATGGTCATAATACATGTAACTGGTTAGGTTTTACTGTTAGGGTTGCCACCTTTCCAAGTTTTTACGGGTTAAAAAGGGGTGTTGTTTTGGTGGTGTGGCTTAACGCTATTTCAAGGGGTGTTTATAATTTGAGTTTTGCTACATTTTTCTAAAAAAATGAAAAAGAAACAGGTGAGGGGTCCCATAGCAGAGATCAAAATGCCCCCCTTCCACCATTATTATGGTGACAAGTTTTATCTCTCAGTACAGAAGTGCCCGTGTTCTTGTCTGAGGACTTGCCATTTGTGGGATGAGCTGCGCTTTTCCTTCTTACCATTTTGGGGTATACACTGTATATCTTTTTGATCACGTTTTATTTAGTTTCTTTTAAGACTGGATAAGCAAAAAAGGCAAATCTGGCATTGTCTTTTATATTTGTTTTGTAACAGGATTCACCGTATGGGTTAAATAATAGGAAAATGTAATATATTGTGTTGTTGCAGGTGTGATAAAACCAATTATGTGCTCTTTATGTCTTGACGTTTTTTGCAAAGATTTTTTTGTTTATTTTTGTTTTTATGGTTCTAAAGATTTTAGTATATATATTTTTTTTAACTTTTTTTACTTCACATATGCATTGTAGTGTATTATGCCTGTTCAAAAATACAGACATGCATCTTATTAAGCCCCAACTCTGTCAGGGCCTAATAGAGGTACTAATATGGAAGCCAAGGGAGTAACCTGTTTGTCCCATGGCTTCCAGAACAACCATCTGAACCCTGAAATCACTATCAACCAAACTATCTGAAAGATTAAACAGTTGGGACCAGATTCATCTCCAATCCTGGCCAATGAAGTAGGAGCCCACCTCCCATATTGAAGAACTAAAAAAACCTTTATTTTTATTATTATTATTATTCTGCTGACACCCTTTTGGACTCACCCTGCTTTTGACCATCATTTTCTCCAATTCTTTACTGATCTCACCAAATGTTGGTCTCTTGTCTTGCTCCTGCTTCCAACATTTCAGCATAAGATTGTACCTACAAATAGGACAATTAATGCACTTTATGTTTTTCCATTAACAAACAAAGCGCTTTAACATAACAGCATTTTTCACTGAACCACTATATATATATTTATATATAAATAGACAAATATATAAAAAATAAAAAAGTTTGGGCACCCCTGGTCCAAATTAGTGTTACTGTGAAGAGTTTATCAAGTTGAAGATGAAATAATCTCTAAAATGCATAAAGTTAAAGATGAAACACACTTTTCAACATTTTAAACAATATCAGTGTATTATTTTGGCTTCATAAGAGTTAAGCGCTCACAATCATCGCCAGGAAAGGCCAGGTGATAAAAATGTCAGAGTTTTATAAATACCCAGACTTATCTAACCTTGTCCCAAAAAACATCAGTCATGGGTTCTTCTAAGCAGCTGCCTAACACTCTGAAAATGAAAATGGTTGAGGTCCACAAAGCAGGAGAAGGCTATAATAGAAGCAAAGCATTTTAGGTTGCATTTCCTCAGTTTGAAATGTAATTAAGAAATAGCAGTTAAACAGGAACAGCGGAGTTCAAAAGAAGGTCTGGAAGACCAAGAAAAATTTCAAGGACAGCTGCTTGTAGGTTTGCTAGAAGGCAGAAAAAGACTGAAAAAGACCTTCAGGAACATTTAGCACACTCTGGAGCTGTGATACATTGTTCTACTGTTCAGTGACACCTGCACCAAAATGCCTTCATGGAAAAGTCATCAGAATAAGGCCTCTCCTACATCCTCAACACAAAATTTAGCATCAGAAGTTTGCAAATGAACATTTAAACAAACCTGATGCATTTTGGAAACAACTCCTGTGGAACTCTTTGGCCACAATGAGCAAAGGTATATTAGAAGAAAAAAGGGCACAACCTTTCATGAAAAGAACACCTCTCCAACCATTAAGCATGGGAGTGGATCAATCATACTTTGGGGTTGTGTTGCAGCCAATGGCACTGGGAACATTTGCCAGGTAGAAGAAAGAATGGATTCAATGAAATTCAATCAAATTCTGGAAGCAAACATAATAATACCAACTGTAAAAAAGCTGACGTTGAAAAGAGCATGGCTTCTACAGATGGATAATGACCCTAAACACCTCAAAATCCACAACAGACTACCTCAAAAGGTAAAAGCTGAAGGTTTTACCATGGCCTTCACAGTCACCTGATCTGAACATCATTAAACATCTGTGGATAGACCTCAAAAGAGCAGTGCATGCAAGACGAGCCAATAATCTCACCAAACTGGAAGACTTTAGCTTGGAAAAATGGATGAAAATCCCTCAAACAAAAATTGAAAGACTCTTGGCTGGCTACAAAAAGTGTTTACAAGTTATGATACTTGCCAAAGGGGTGCTACTAGGTATTAACCATGCAGAGTGCCCAAACTTTTGCTTTGGGCCCTTTTCCTTTTTTGTTCTTTTGAAAATGTAAAAGATAAAAAAAAATGTTTTTGCTTAACATTTAAAGGGAATGTGTCATCTTTGAGAGAGAGAGAGGGTTCACTTTTACAGTTATATGAACACAAGCTTCTGCATTCTTGAGGTAAACAGACTTACATTTCATCACTGCAGTTCTCTGGCTTTTCCATCCTGTAACCAGTTTTAAGGAGGTTGAAGAGACGTTCTGGAGCAATACCTGGGTATGGATTTCCACCAAGGGTAACAATCTCCCACAGAAGAACACCAAAGGACCACCTATTATCATAAGATACCGCAAAGATAAATGTTATACATTCATCAACACCTCCAGTTGTAAAAATGGGCTACTATATCATAGAAAAATTTCTCAATTTTTAAGTGGGGGTCCTGGCTTTGAACCCCACCATTTGCTTAAAGCTGGTAAAGAGTAGCTAGAAGGAAGCTGTTGTTAAAGAACAAAGCAACTTGCTAAAATTGGCAGTCTGAATGAGGCTTCATAGATTTGCACTATAATCTATGAGCCTTCTTCAGCTCTTGCTTTCTTGTGTATAGATTAAATAAAAGAACAATCATAAGATCAGTACAGAAACATCTAAAAAAAACTTACACGTCACTTTGAGTGGTGTATATGTGATCAAACAATGATTCTATTGCCATCCACTTCACTGGTATTCTTCCCTGGAAATTAGAAGGAGGAGTTATTAAACATTTAAGTGCTATATGAAGCAAATGATAAAACATCAAACTTTAGGTATATAGAGTTTGTCCTAAAAATGCATTATATGAGTCAGTGGGTCCAGATTCTGAGCAAATTCTGGAGTTGACTATTTGTAAAAGTAGTGGTCACAAAACTATGATCATGTAGTCCATAAACATGGTTATGTAGTTCATAACCATGATCCTTTGTGTTTTGGAGAAAAGCCACTATCAGAGGCTGTACTTAGCTAATGAGGGTGTATGGGCACCTTAACCTACTACTGTTCTTCTGATCTAATTTTTTGCTAACAGGTTAACACACTGTGAGAGCTGCCTGAATTATCTAGAAGCAAAAGTGACTGCACTTCATTTACAGTTATATGTATCAAGAAGTTGTAAAAACTGTCTACTTTTATTTACTTGGTCCCCACTCATATCTGAGCATACACTCGAAGATTACTATCCACTGTAGACAAACTATTATGTAAAGTAACCTAAGTTTATATTCACAACAGTAAATATTTGAAGACGTTGGGTGTATTTACATGTCCATTGTTTTAACAGACGAAGAATACAGGCTGTTAAAACTTAGGGAATGCCCTATTTTGTACATACTCATGTCCTGACAACTCTCATAAAAGACAATGGGTCTGTTTTAAAGACCATTTTACCGCTTTTAACAGTTTATTATCACTATCGTGTGATAGCCTCGATGTATTGAATAATAGCAGTAAAACAGCAAAGTCACACACCTTTCTTTTTACATGGTATAGCTTTATACATTGAAAAATCGTGAACTCTACTGTAAAGAGAAAAAACTTTCAGGTTGGATATTATTTTCTGCATAGTTTTGAGCCTACTGTTTAAAAAGAAATCTTAGAGCCAATTTACATGGCCTCATATTTGGGCCAATATTCAGGAATGAGCTTTCCTATGAAAGCTCTTTCCTGATAACTGGTCCGTCTAAAGGTATCGCAGATCACTCATTCATCGGGTGAAACAATCGTTAATGCGTGAAGCTAAATTATCATTTCTGGGCAGCAGATCATGCTGTATAAACAGCAAACTGCTGCCCAAAAACAATGCAGATGTACAGTATGAGGATGTATGTAAATGCCGCACTTCACCTCCAACAACGGGCAGGCGATTGTCGGGAAGGAATGCCTCCTTGTCGACAATTGTCTGCTCATCGCTCTTGTGTAAATGAAGCTTTCTTTGTGACCCAAGGTCGTGTAATAGTATAGTGTGGTAATGAGATTACCTTGCTTCTCTTTACATAGGAATCCTCTTCATAAACATCACGAGAGAGACCAAAATCAGATATTTTCATTTTACGACCTTCTGCCACAAGCACATTTCGCGCAGCTAGATCTCGATGAACAAGCTGGTGAAATAATGGGTATTTAACTATTTATCATACATTACATATGTAATTAAATCAAAGTAGTTATTAAAACTGTGATAACAGAGATATATTTTCTTAGCTTACCATTCAAGACAACACAAAATATTTGATTTAAAAATGAGACCCTTCCAAAATATACCTTCCTTCTTTTTGTGATGCATGGGAATGGGAGCTGGTCAAAATGATTGACCCCTCCTAATGGACAAAAAGTTTTACTATTTTTTATTACCGCAGAGACACAAGATTGACAAGAACATCTTTTAAAGTGATCTCTCAATGGTATATAGATTGCCTATGTTGCTTTATGGTCAGTTTTTTGGGGGATAGGACGTTTGTTCTAAAGGTTGTTCTGATTTGCTCTTGAAAATCCAGTAAAGTTTCAATTTGAGAGCACTTTTTTTTAATTAATAGGGTTGTCAGAGTTATTTCAAAAATTTCCCCAATACAGTAAATGCTACAAAATCATCCTATACTGTTTCTCTCTACTCTTATCGGGACAGCAGCTTCAGTCCTTTTCCCACTACATGGCACAAGACCAATGATTAGCTGCAGCGATCACACATGGAGTACTTATATGTCACCGCTGCAGCCTTGTATACAAACACCAGGTGGAGAACTGGAGCTGTGGCACAGAAACAAGTGAGTATTGGATGATTTTTGTTTTATTTTATTGCATTTTTTGGTATGGAGCGACAGGTGCCATATTCGACTTCGACGAAATTCGCAAATATTCGATAGAATATTTGTTTCATATTCGTCTAAATCGAATATTCATCATTATTCTAGTTATCGCGATTAATATGCAATTTAAATAATCTCGTATTGCGATTGTAACTTAAGGCTACTTTCCTATTGGTTTGATATCTAGATTTAGCGAAGATGACGAATATGACGAATGTATTCGTCATATTCCTCAAAACGAAGATAACAAAGTATTCTTCATCTTCGTTTTAGCAACCTATTCGTCAACTTCGCTAATTCTAGCAATCAAATTGGAAAGTTGACTATAGAGACAGCTGTGTTTAATTCGCTTTAATTCGCATTGCGATTTCAACATTAGACCTGGTTTACTATGGTTGGCTTGGTAGAATTAGCAAAGATGACGAATGTATTCGTCATATTCCTCAAAACGAAGATAACAAAGTATTCTCCATCTTCGTTTTTGCTTCATATTCGTAAACTTCGATAATTCTAGCAATCAAATAGGAAGGTTGACTATAGAGACAGCTGTGTTTAATTCGCTATGCGATTATATTATTTTGCTTCTTTTTAAAATAAATAGAATAATTATAATACTTGATAATTATTATAATTATTCTATTTGTTAAAATAATAATAATAATATTATAATCGCATAGCGAATTAAACACAGCTGTCTCTATAGTCAACTTTCCTATTTGATTGCTAGAATTAGTTAAGTTGATGAATAGGTAGCTAAAACGAAGATAGAGAATACTTCGTTATCTTCGTTTTGAGTAATATGACAAATACATTCGTCATATTCGCTAATTCTACCAAGCCAACCATAGTAAACCAGGTCTAAGTTGAAATCGCAATGTGATTAATTCAAGTTATATTAATCGCATTGCGATTTCAACATAATTATCAAATACGAGTGTACATTCTAGTATGGAGATGTTCCCATGGTGATGGGGACGCTCCATGAGCACGGAAGTTGGCAGAAGCGGCAACGGGCACTGACTGGAGCAGCCAGGAAGCCAGGAATCCTCAGGACAGGTAAGAACTACTTTTGGGAAGTGGGAAAGAAAATAATATAACAATAAAAAAAAAAAAATGAATATTCGAAATAGCGAATTTATAGCACTATATTCGAAATATATGCGAATTAGCGAAGTGCCGATATTCGCTAAAAAAATTCGATAGTCGGATATTCGCACTCAACACTAATAACTTGTACAATCCCTTTAATTTACCACAAACTTGTATAGTAATTAACGACAGGTTAAATTGGATTATTAATATTTTATCAGAATAATACTATTAGTACTGTATATATTATTTGGACACTTGAATAAAACTAAACTAGTGATAGTATGGTGTGTGCAGCATGAACCAGTATTACTTTAGTTACTAAGAGATTTTTTATTCATAATAGATTTGTCTGGTGTGATATGGAAAGTATGAATATGTGTCTTCAGAGGAAAACCCTGTATATTTATTATTATCAAATTTACCTAGAATATTTAAGGGGTTGCCTGGGTTTTTATCACTGATGACCTATCTATCAGTACCTAAATAGTGGGGGTCCCACACCTACCGATCAGCTCCTCACAGCACTCCTCACAAGATATTGATGGCCTATCACCGATCAGATATTGAAAGCCATCAACATGAAAATCTTGGAAACCCTTTTAATGACAAGAACATGTAGACATAGTAGTTTTACCTTCATTTCTGCTAAGTATTGCATTCCTCTGGATATTTGCCATGCAAAGGAAATGAGGTCTCCCATTGTCAGGGCTCTTTCATCAGGGTTATCCAAGTAACTGGAATTGCGGTTTGAATCGCCACCTACAGAACTAGGTCCTACTTTGCGGCTTTCCCTTAGGAAACTACGTAAAGAACCATACTTTGCATACTCGACTATGAGGTGTAGGGGACCTGAATGAAACAAAGGACAGAAAATAGTAAAAATATCGGAGAAAATAAAACGTTATGAATAACCTTCCCTAATGATATCGTACTTTAGCAAGGTATCATCTAACTATTTGGTAACACCATAAAATGCATTTTACAACTCAATTAACAACATCATTTTTTAAGTTAGCTAGTACAATGTCATGAAACATAAAAGAATGGTCTCTGACAGAAGAATAATGTATAAGGATTGATGACTGGATGTACTTACCATCTTGGGTGCAAGCTCCATACAACTTGATGACATGTGGATGGTTAACCTGTTTTAGGAGGTTGAATTCAGATAGAAGATCTCGTAATTCACTCTGGGAGGCACTTTCTGTAAAAGGACATGATACAAAAAATCAGTTGTAGGTTTCTCTTACATCAATTCAGCTCATAGTCAGATCAGTGGGGGTCTGATTATGAGACCCCATTAATCAGCTGTTTGAAGGGGTAGTGGTGCTTGTGTGAGCGTTGTGTCAGCTTCAGTGTGAACTTGCATGCTGTCTACATTCTAGTGGTGTGGAAGGATAAACTCAGCTTTTCGTCCTTTTTACTTGAATGAATGGGAGATGAATCTGTAATTGTACTGCACTACTGCTACAATGCGGATGGCATGCCGGTCAATACTACTGTAAAGAAGACACAGCGTTTGCCCAAGCGCCACTGCTCCTTCAAGCAGATGATTGGCAGATATGCCCGGTGTCAAACTCTCACCAATCTGATATTGATGACCTATCCTGAGAATAGGTTATCAATATCATTAAAACAGACAGCCTCTGTTCAGAACATTTATAACATACTGTTTAGAACATCTGAACCATAGGTTTGAAATATAGCAGTGTATTTCCAGTGGGAATCATGAATCAGGAATGTTGAAATCAGATCAATCCTTACCCCAACCTCTGTAGTAATGGGAGATCCCACATACATTTTAGTGGTAAATGCCACCTACATCATTGAATATGGCATACATATTTCTTTGAATACCTTTAGTCTTATGAGAATAAAGGTGTGGTGGTGGTGGTGGGGGTTCACAGGATTACAGGCATGAGTATTATAACAAATGCAATAGAATCCATTTCACTGAGTTTAGTAGCATCAGATTCTGGTCTACAGTGCTGGACAGAAGTTATCAATATAATGTCATTGAACCATTTTACATTAGAACCACCATCAATACAGATTTTAATTGATGTATGGCATCAGCAGTACTTTGCTTTAAGTGTTGTGGCAAGTCACTTTCTTAACTAGCAATTGCAGAGCGTAACTGGTTGCCTTATGTTCAGAAATGTGGCAATGATTTTTTTAAATTACCTTTTAACATCTTGACAGCCACAGTTGTGTAACCAGCCTTCCCTTTCAGCCTAAATGCTGTTGCCTTAACCACTTTACCAAACTCTCCTTCACCAAGGGTTTTACCCAGAACCAGGTTTTTCCTTGGGAATTCCCACTTTGGATCCTCCTTTAGGTTATAAAAACGAAGAAAAACAAGAAATAACATTTGCAATTATTTAGGTTACATAAATCTATTAATACATATTTGTAAAGCAGTAAAGGGACATTGAAATAAAATAGAAATGATCTACATTGACTAAAATTATGAGCTAAATCACTATATTTCCCAATATAATTTAGTGATAGCTGGCTTAGAGAGTTGTAACCTTTATGGAAAGTCTTCCAAAGGTCCATACTAGATAGTGTAGTCAAGCTTTACATTTCTAAATATGTATGAATATTTCCAATTTTCCGAGGGCCAGGTCCTAATAAAATCTCCTATATGTGGAAGACTAACCTGACCCCCAGATTCTGATTCTACTACCTAAGCCAATGCCTCTAAACATTATAACTGAAATAAGTATTTTGCAATCCCAGATACATCTAAAAAATATGTATGCAGAACATCAGGCACATTAAAGTGACAATTTTGCCAAAAGGGCATTGGTGAATATGCAAATATAATAAACAACATGACAGAAAACTTTATAAAGTCTATGCCATATTGGGCTCTGGAACCTACTGGTATTTTAAATGTATCCACTGCAACTTGATTCTCCATAGAATCTAGAGATGGTCTTCTGGCATTATTTGAGGAATAGCTGATTGGGTAAGACTGGGCGGGTCGGCGGAAAGTCATCTCAGCAGAAGCTATAGGGGGCTTTGGTGAGTTTTTATGGTAGCGGTGAATAAAGTATGAGGACAACAGCACAGAGATGATAAAAGACAGGAATACTCCACATGCGATAACCGTCTTACAAGCTTCATCACACAATTGAACTGTGAATGAAAAAGCATACATTTGTAAAATTATTATCCAAAAGTTCTTGCTTTTTACATATTCTATTAAAAGTATTAGTCTGCACTTTTATAGGTTTATCCATGAACTCAGCTCACATACAGGATGTAACTCAGGATTGATTTTTATTTACATAAATTGCTCAGTTACTTTTTTATCCATATTTAAAATGCCATTTAATGGTGGAAGTACAATTTAAGTAAGTTTCTTACCCTCCTCTATATTCTTTTCACAGACACATCTGTCAGGGAAACAGTGACAAGTGTCATGACCTGCTTTTATTCCACTGGGAAATCCTCGCTCAAACCCACCAAGGATATCCATCTCTAAATCCAAAACAATACAAAACATGTCTAAAGTTGGATTCATGCATAATGGACCAGCTGTCATAATGTATACTGTAGATAATGTAGGAAGTCATAAGTTAACAATTCACAGTAAAAGTAAGTCTTATTATCAGTTATATTGCATACAAATAACTACCACAAAAAAGATAAAACAAAACACTGCCAACTGTATAGAAAATAGTACATCTTTATAAAACACATCATATAAAAACACATATATTAAACGGCAGACACATCGACCACATTATAAATGCCATCTTACCAGGTACATAAATAACTATAAATGTGTGGGAAGGGCTATAAAAATATCTTACAATGTAACCCCAAGAGATCCTAAACCAGAAGTCCAGAAATAGCAAAAAAAATACCAGAACACATAATAACAAAAAAAATACAGACCAAACTGAATGGCACACAAGAACACCCCAAGACGGGTTTTGGATTTGCTTCCTTCAGGGGCCCAGCGTCTACAAAATGTGTCAAGATGTCCCAAATTGGTCTGTATATTTTTCTTGTTACTATATATGCTAGAATTATTTGTGATATTTCCAGATGTCTTGCTTAGGATTCCTTGTATACTTTTATCAGGGCACTTATTATGTTACTTACATTGTAGGATATAATTATAGCCCTTCCCACACATTTATTGTTACAGTGTTTTTTGTCAGTTTATGGTTAAGAGTAAGAATGCCTAAAGGGAATGTGTCATCAGAAAATGACCTATTGTTTGATTCACATTTTTATGTTAAACATTTGGTTTTAGAAGTTTTGGTGAGTTTTCTTTATTTTTCCATGTCAGTATCTATGTTTAAAAACTGTGTACACCGTTGGGGGCAATTTTTTTTAATTGCATTGTACTCATTTTGAGCTAAAAATCATTTTTTAACTTGGTCATTATTACAAATATGGGACTTTTTTTCTGTACAGGGCTGAGATGCTGTAATAGAAGGATCTGATTTTCTCTCTGTTTCATCAACCAGCTATTCTGAGGGCTAATGTCTACTCTCTGACATTATAAACACTCATTATAGCTCAGTTCTTATCAGAATGTGGTCTAAATAAGTGTTTATGACTTCTTACTAAATTAGAGATAAGGGTTATTAGATGACCTGCACAAAGTGAAAGTAAAAAGTACAATTCACACAGCTAGACAAACAGTTAACCCTCTGACAGAACGGCTTAATATTTTTAATAAAAACCAATTTAAAAAATGATTTTTAGCCGAAGCGCTTAAAAAACAACAACTTCGGATATCTGATCCGAAGCTCAATTCACTCAATTCTGCTCATTACCGCAGGCAGAATTACAATGACAAGTAAAATTCATAAATAGATAGATAGTCAGCTCTTGTCCATTGTGTCCATGTAGCTGATTTGAAAATACTAAATTGCAGGATTATAAATAATTTTTAAAATATAGATAGTGACATGGAAAACGATGTAAAAAAAAACTTACCAAAAGTTCTAGGAAAAATGTGTATAACAATGTCATTTTCTGATTACACATTCCCTTTAATAGGGTATTGCTAGATGTTAATATTATAGATGAGCGAATTTGTCAAAAATTCGATTTGCTGGTTCGCTGAATTTTCCAAAAACATTTGATTCGATAAAGTTATTCGCAGTGAAACGCATTAAAAAACTGCTATTTCCTGGCTGCAGAGAGCCTGCATAGTGGTGTAGAACACTGTGCCCTGCAGTAACGCGCATAGGAAGTCTGCTGTGGTAGTGAAACAATACTGTGAGTCAGTATGACATGCAGATGACAGGCGTCGCTCTTAGAATCACTGCACACTTCACTTATTTGGGCAGTTATGGAGCCAAAACTGATCAAATAACTCAAGTGTGAACTTAGCCTTACAGGTCGATGTTAGCGCCAGGTATAAAGAACAGTGCAGAGGCCCAAGATCCTACTGTAGCGTGAAAGAGCGCACTTCTTTTACACCGTCGTCAGCTGATTCCACATAGATGACTACAGAACCTGTTCTATTAAACGCTTATACAAGTAGAGCCCCCCTGACAGAGTGGAGAGGGTGTCAGCAGTAAGTGTGTGGTGACGTCACTGATTATTTTGCCCTTCCTCTGATCCATCAGAACAATAACCCAACAAAAAACAGATCCTCTTTGTTGAGCATCTGCCTTCACTCGGTCAGCATTTGGTCAGTAATCCATCAGTATTGCTAAAAAAACAGGAGTGGATCCAAAACAGAGATGACACGTGAATGGAATATTAGCATGTCTTCTGTGTTTTGTACCCACTTCTGCTTTTGGCTACCAAATCATAAGCCAATTCTGATGGGACCATACAGGCCTTACAGCTGCTACACAGACAGGGTCCGTTGTGCATCTAATTTTTCCTTCCTTCTGACAGATCAGAAGAAGGGTCAAATAAATGATGATGTCAAGTAGGCCGAAAAGACAAAATAGTGGCTTAGTCATGGAGTGGGAAGGCTGGGAGAACAGATTGAGAAGTCCACATAGTGGCCCAATGACATAGTGTTGAGGTAGCAGCAGCATGAGGAGACCACAGAGTGGCCCAGTGACATAGTGGGGAGGTGGCAGCATCAGCAGCATGAGGAGACCACAGAGTAGCCCATTTACATAGTGTTGAGGTGGTAGCAGCATGAAGAAGCCAGTGTGGCCCAATGACATAGTGTTGACTGAGCAGCAGAATGAGGAGGCCAAAGACTGGCAAGGTGACATAGTGTGGAGGTGGCAGCAGCAGCAGCAGCATAAAGGGGCCACAGAGTGGCAAGGTGACATATAGTGTGGAGTTGGCAGCAGCAGCATGATGAGGCCACTGAGTGGCACGATGACAGAGTGTGGAGGTGTCAGTTGCACGATGATACCACAGAGTGGCCCAGAGACAGAGTTGTGAGTTGGCAGCAGCATAAGGATACCACAGAGTGGCAAGGTGACAAAGTGTGGAGGTGGCCGCAGCAGCAGCATGAGGAGACCACAGAGTGGCCCATTTACATAGTGTTGAATGGCCCAGTGACATAGTATTGATTTAGCAGCAGCATGAGGAGACCACAGAGTGGCAAGGTGACATAGTGTGGAGGTGGCAGCAGCAGCAGGAGGAGGCCGCAGACTGGCAAGGTGACATAGTGTGGAGGTGGCAGCAGCATGAGGAGACCACAGAGTGGCCCATTTACATAGTGTTGAATGGCCCAGTGACATAGTATTGATTTAGCAGCAGCATGAGGAGACCACAGAGTGGCAAGGTGACATAGTGTGGAGGTGGCAGCAGCAGCATGAGGAGGCCACAGACTGGCAAGGTGACATAATGTTGAGTTAGCTGTAGCATGAGGAGGCCACAGACTGATAAGGTGACATAGTGTGGATGTGGGGGGTTCAGTCCGCACAACCCTATATGCAGGTGCACATTGCTATGGAGAAATACACATACAAACACAAAAACAAAAATGCAATAGCACTCTGCAACCAGCACTCTGCC
Source organism: Bufotes viridis (assembly GCA_033119425.1). Classification (NCBI taxonomy): domain Eukaryota; kingdom Metazoa; phylum Chordata; class Amphibia; order Anura; family Bufonidae; genus Bufotes; species Bufotes viridis. The sequence continues at coordinate 149,719,249 of CM065594.1, read as the reverse complement.
CTGCCTCCATGCTGGATGTTGAATGAGGCATTAGTGTACATTGTGGCCAAAGCGTAATAAGCCACTCACCACGTCAAGGTCTTCTCCATGAGTGGACCCTAACACTAGTTCCTACCTGTTATGGGCCATGACAGCCACATAAAATCCAGGGAGCGCAGGTGCAGCATGCATGCCAAGTACACTCTGCTGGTAACCCCGTCTGGTGCCATAACAGCTTCAATCAGATCCAGGGATGCAAGTACCAACATGCATGCTGAGCCCACTATATACTTCTCCTGGAGCCAAATGGCTACCTGTAGGCGCTATAAAAGCAGACTCAGTTTTATACTGACTTTAAAACCAGCCTCCAGGGCAGACTAACTAGTCAGGTGTGCACGACTGCATGGAGATCACCACGCCTCCAATATATACTGCAAAGAAAAAAAGATGGGGGGTTCAGTCTGCACAACCTTATATGCAGGTGCACATTGCTATGATGAAATACACATACAAACGCAAAAACAAAAATGCAATGGCACTCTGCAACCAGCACTCTGCCCTGCCTCCATGCTGGATGTTGAATGAGGCATTAGTGTACATTTTGGCCGAAGCGTAATAAGCCACTCTCCACATCAAGGTCGCCTCCATAAGTGGACCCTAACACTAGTTCCTACCTGTTATGGGCCATGACAGCCACATAAAATCCAGGGAGCGCAGGTGCAGCATGCGTCCCTGGATCTGACTGAAGCTGTTATGGCACCAGACGGGGTTACAAGCAGAGTGTACCTGGCATGCATGCTGCACCTGCGCTCTCTGGATTTTATGTGGCTGTCATGGCCCATAACAGGTAGGAACTAGTGTTAGGGTCCACTCATGGAGGCGACCTTGATGTTGTGAGTGACTTATTACGCTTCGGCCAAAATGTACACTAATGCCTCATTCAACATCCAACATAGAGGCAGGGCAGAGCGCTGGTTGCAGAGTGCCATTGCATTTTTGTTTTTGCGTTTATAGTGTGAATGTGGCGGCAGCATGGGGGGCACAGACTGGCAAGGTGACATAGTGTGGAGGTGGCAGCAGCAGCATGAGGAGGCCACAGACTGGCAAGGTGACATAGTGTGGAGGTGGCAGCAGCAGCATGAGGTGGCCGCAGAGTGGCACAATGAAAGAGTATGGAGGTGGCAGTAGCAGCATGAGGAGGCCACAGACTGGCAAGGTGACATAGTGTAGAGGTGGCAGCATCAGCATGAGAAGGCCACAGACTGGCATGGTGACATACTGTGGAGGTGGCAGCAGCATGAGGAGGCCACAGACTGGCAAGGTGACATAGTGTGGAGGTGGCAGCAGCAGCATGAGGAGACCTGAATGGTGACGTGGCAGCATTAGGAGACCACAGAGTGACTCAGTGACAGAGTGGGGAGGTGGGTGGCAATAACAGTACCTGCTGATGATGGTGGGTGTAAGAAGGAGCACTTGGCATCAGATGTGTGGCATCAGGTGGGTGGCAGCATCAGAATAGTAGCTGAGGCAGGTATCCAGAAGAAACCGGTCTCTTTTGTCAAGGTTTGGTTGAGGCAGCATTGATGATCTAATCTTGACAAAGGTTAGTCTTTCCATATTTTGGGTGGACAGGCAAGTTCTCCTTGGGGTAACTATGGCCCCCGCCGCACTAAAACACCCGCTCTGTTGCCACACTACTGGCCGGTAACATTGGGCACGAATATTCCAATCGTAACTTTTAATTGTAAATATCACAACTTTGAGAATTCACGAATATCTAGAATATAGGGATATATATTCGTATTTTTGAATATTCTACTTTTTATTTTCATCATTAACCTCCCTTTTTGCTTGTGGGCCAATGAAAAGTCTGCAATGTCATTGTCTGAGCTTAGCAACATCCCTAGCAACCAATAGGAAAGTTGCCTACCCCTTTAGTATATAAGGATCTCCCCAGCAGCCCTTTTCTACAGTTTATTAGAGTTCTGAGAGAGACAGCATTGTAAATTTTGTGCTCTCTGCTTTCCTGTGTCACATTACATTAGTTAGTTAGTTAGTTAGTTAGTTAGTTAGTTAACTTATATATATAATACAGATAGTTAGTGGGAGATAGTCAGTGTAGGTTAGATTGTGATATAGTGTAGCTGTGCAAGGTGATAGGTAGTCTGAACATAAATACATAGTGCTGTGATATCACAAGTTCACAACAATACTTAGTGCACCAATCACTAATATGTAGTCAGACCTGCTAAAATGTGAAGTTGCACGTATTGGCTGACATTGAAATTACACAGTGGAGTACTCCTGTCCACTTGGATCATCAAGAAGTCGCTTATGGCCTTTCTCTGTTCGTATAGTCGGTCCAACATATGGAGGGTGGAATTCTAACGGGTGGAAACGTCGCCTATCAGCCTATAATGGGGGGAGGCCGTTCTGCCGCTGCAGCTCAAGGAGGGTGTGTTTTGCGGTGTACGAGTGGCTGAAGTGCATGCAAAATTTCCTGGCCATTTTTAGGATGTCTTGCAGATGGGTGGAAGACTTCATGAACCAAATGAAACCAGATTGAACATGTGCTCTTCTTGACACAATGCCGACATCATGTTCTACCATTGTCTGTCACTATGGTTCCGATTTTGAATTGTCGCGGAGAAAGCCAGGATTCGATTTCTTGATGAAGGAAATGGAGCAATTCCTCCCCTGTGTGACTCTGTTTGCCCATGCAAATGAGGTGTAGAACAACGTGACACCGCCATGCCCTGCACATGTGGTATGCTGGAGGAGCACTGTGAATTTTCCCTGCAGTGGAGGCTGAGGACACGGTGGTGGACGAGGAGGCAGAGGCGGACATTGTCGCATGACCAATGGCATGAAAACGTGGAGGCGGAAGCGGCGTCACCTGGCCAAGTTGCTGGTTTGGCTGGGCAGGAAAGACATTAACCCAGTGGGCCATAAAGGACATATATTGTCCTTGACCCTAGTTACAGCTCCACATGTCGGCACTGCCGTGCACTTTGGCAGACACAGACAGACTCAAGGACTGGCCCACCGTCTGTTCTAAATATTTGTGCAGGGCTAGTACTGCCTTTTTGGCAAAGAAATGACGGCTTGAGACTCTTCACCTCGGCTCAGCACAAGCCATCAGTTCTCTGAAAGGTGCAAGGTGAGTCCAGCACTTGGAAAGGGAGAGACTGCATCTCCAGAAACTTGGCCAGGAGCACGTTCAGCTTCTGCACCGTTGGATGAGTGCACGCATACTGTTGTCGCTTGGCAATTGCTTCAGTGATCGATTGCTGAAGGAATGACTGCTGAGGAGTAGGAGAGCGAGGAGCAGGAGCATCAGGACCAGTAGATGATGGGAAGGACAGACAACTCGCTTCGGCTGAGTTGGTGGAGCCTTGACTGCCTGAAATCGGGTGCATGCCACTTGGTGATGCATCGGTTACTGCGGCAGGCTGGACCACCACATTGGAGCCACGGTTCTCCAAAGCCACTTTATGGTGACGCTGCATATGTTGATGCAGCGCTGGGGTACCAACATTGGCACCCTGGCCAAGATTCACCTTCTACCCACAGATTCTACATATGGCCATGTTCACCTCCTCCGGCGGTTTAACAAAAAAGTGCCACACCACCAAGTAGGTGATTTTATGCCCAACAATCCACACTGACTGCTACTGATGCTGCGTCCATGAACCCCTGCACCACTACTTTCCGGACAGGTAGGCTCCTGCGAAGTGGGAGGTCTACCCCAGGCACGTTTTCCTCCCACTGCTGCCACCCTGTTGACTCCCGGCCACGCTACCGACTTGCTGGCTCTGCCGATGCCTCACAAGCAAGCTGCTACCCTCTTCTCCCGATGATAATGAAGCCCCTTTGTCACCCGGCTCCCAATTGCGATAGTCTACATCATCATCGAGTACTGTCTGCGTGTCACCGATGTCCTCCTCAATGATCTCTGAGCCAGGAGCCTGACCGCTCGCAACACTAGCTCCCACGCCACTCTCCTCATCACAAATTGCCCGCCTACTGGAGGAAGCGCCGGATGTCTCCTCCAGATTTTGGCTGGGCAGTAGCTGCTGACTGTCCTCTAGTAGCTCGTCCTCGCTGTATAGTGAAGCTGAGCCCACAGCATATAATACTTCTCTGACTGAGGAAACAGAAAGGGAAGGTTGAGGACAGGTGAGGGCACAGGGCCTGCTCCCGGGCCATGCCGACTAAGGGTTGTGTCTGATGAACCCACCAACTCTTGGCTGGGTGGTGTCTGAGGTCACTTGGGACGAAGTGGATGACCAAGTCAACCATCCAAAAAAAACGCTGGGTTGTTGGTCAAGACACGACTGCTAGATGACACTGGGAGCTCAGGGCTCTCGAAGTGACCCCTGCTGCTACACCCCCTTACTCTGCTGCGACCTGTGCCTGCGCCAGAAACATTTAGGCCTCTGCCCCTCCCCTGTGCAGGGCCTGTCACTTCTCTGTCTGACATACTGTTAGATCAAATAAGTAAATAAAAAGGAAGTTAATACACCCCCAAAAAAGGCTGTAATTTTGTCACTTCACCACACAACGACAAATAATACTTTTTTTTGCCACTAATACACGCCAAAAAAGGCTTTAGAATATATAACTGCGCCACTGAACAGCAAATAATATTTTTTTTGCCACTAATACACGCCAAAACGGGCTGTTATTTCTTACTTTACCATACAACGGCAATAAGCCCTTTTTCCCCCACTTATACACGCCAAAAAAGGCTTTCGAACATAACTGCACTGCTGATTGGCAAATACTTTTTTTTGCCACTAATACACTCCAAAAAGGGCTGCCATTTTCTCACATGCCCACACAACGGCTAATAGGCCCTTTTTTCCCTACTTGTACACGGCAAAAAAAGGCTTTAGAAAATATAACTGCACAGCTGAAAGCCAAATAATACTTTTTTTTTGCTTTAATACACACCAAAAAGGTCTGTCATTTTCTCACTTCACCACACAATGGCTAATAAGTCCTTTTTTCCCCACTTATACATGCCAAAAAAAGGCTTTAGAACATATAACTGCGCTGCTGAGCGGCAATTAATACTTTTTTTTTTGCCACTAATAGACAACAAAAAAGGCTTTGGAACATATAACCGCATTGCTGAACGGCAAATAATACTTTTTTTTGCCGCTAATACACGCCAAAAAGGGCTGTAATTTTCTCACTTCACCATACAATGGCTAATAAGCACTTCTTTTTTTCCATGAATACACGCCAAAAAAGGGTTTAGAACATATAACTGCACCTCTGAACGGCAAATAATACTTTTTTCCCACTAATACACGCCAAAAAAAGCTTTAAAACAGATAACAGTGCTGCTGAATGGCAAATACTGTAAGCCCTTTTTCCCACGAATACATGCCAAAAGAGGCTTTATAACATATAACTGCACCGCTAAACGGCAAATAATACTTTTTTTTTGTTACTCATACATGCCAAAAAGGGCTGTAATTTTGTCACTTCACCACACAAAGGCTAATAAACACTTATTTTTTTCCATGAATACATGCCAAAAAAGGGTTTCGAACATATAACTGCACCGCTGAATGGCAAATAATACTTTTTTTTGCCACTAATACACGCCAAAAAAAGCTTTAGAACAGATAACTGCACTGCTGAACGGCAAATAAGCCCTTTCTTTTCCCCACTACTACAAGTGTAACACCCCAGAGTGGTGTTACCACTACTGCACACTGCTACTATCTCTAATGGGCTGATATAATGTAATCCTATGTATGTCTTTCCAGGTTCTCCACAATGTGCATTCCTAATCTTGTTATGCAATTGTTCATATGTAATGTGCCTGGTTCACCAGCAGGTGGCAGCAAACATGGCAAAGCTGTACTTAGGTACAATGGAGTTTTCCATTCCATTCTAAACCCCCCTCCCCATAGGGGAGTAGGCTAGTCCTACTTCCTGCAGGAAGGGTGGAGACCAGTTTCTAGTTAGTCTAGCTTACCCACTGCTAGGGGATAGGTGTGCAGGGGCACGTCTCTGCTGGACATGCCCAGGCCAGCCAGAGCAACTTAAGCTCTGCTGGTCATGGAGGCCAAAGCTTGAAGCCTCAGGAGCCAGGAGGAAAGTTCCCTGGCATAAACATAAGTCAGACTAAAGAGATTGCAGCATACAGAAGTAACAGAATATTTAGCAAGCCTGTCAGTACAGCAGAGAGAGAGAAAACAAGCAGAGTTATTGAAGAAGCCTGCTAGTACAAAGCTTGAAGACTGTTTCTGATGAACGTTTATTCAGGTAAAGCTGTGGTTCAACTACATACAAAGTCTTTATTTCAAATCCCTCAATTATTCCCCCTATTTATTGCTTCGGAACCAAAGCCTGAGGTTCAGCCGTATCCAGGTAGGAGCACCATGACGAACTCCAAGAGACATTTTAGGCCACACTATACCACTCGGCATTCCTACATCTGGGACGTGTTTTATATATAGAGGGTCCTAGGGGGAGGCACCCGTTGCAAAAGCCAAAAAAGGCTTTAGAACATATAACTGCACCGCACAAGTGCTAATAAGACGTAGAAATATTTCATAGTAATACGCCCTGTTAATGGTTGTATCACACAGCACTTGCACTCCAATAAAGAGAAAGGTTTACTGGAATTACAGAGGTATCATCTATTGCAAACCTGAAAGCAGCAGTATAATTGCAATTTGGATCTCAGTCAGTGCAGCAAGGTGTAATAGGATTGTTCCTATTACCCAGGCTGTACACTCTCCTATTGCACCCTGTTCTGCTTCAGTTCTGTGGAATAATTCATCCCTATCCTTTCCCTACACTTCTAATGCTCTTTCCCTAAACATCTATTCAGCAAAATAAAAGTTTTCAAGTCTTTCCCAGCACTGTCCCTAGCGCCTGCTGACGTCTCTCCCTGCATTAAGTACACTGGAAAATGGCGGAATGCAAAATGGCTGAGGCTATTTATAGGGCTGTGACATCACAGGGCTTGTTGGCTGCTGATTGGCTGCATGAATGGCATTGTGGGTGATCCCTCATTCCCAGAGTTCTTTGCTCCATGTCCTAACAAATGCAGCAGCCATTTTAGGAAAAAATGCAATTCGTTACCACGAAGCGTGAGGAAATTCGTATTCAGTGCCAACCAAATTTTTCCTGAAATTCGGATTGAATTCCACTTCGTCAACTTCGATTCGCTCATTTCTAGTTAATATTAATGGACTATCTTCAGGACGGAGCTGGTGACTGCAGCACTGGTCCAAATGAAGTGAACGGCAGCAGCACTGCAGTTACCAGCTCCGTCTAATTCACAGTGGACATAGCTGTGTCGCACCGGTGCTGGGTAGTCTACCCCTGCTGATCTGATATTGATAGCCATCAATATCAAAATCCTGCTAAACCCCTTTAAAAAGGGAACATTATTGTCCTTCAAAAACTCAGTAATTGCTGACATTTACAATTAGAACCAATTTAGCTGTCCACCAAAGGGTTGTATTATGGTTAACCTGAACCCCCAAAGGCTCTATGGTGATCCTTGGCACTGAGGGAGGTATGGGTATTATAACCATGTGAATGCAGCCTTTATCATTCACACACAATGGACAGCATGGACATTGGGCTGTCCTTGCTGTTCTGAGATGGCACAGATATTATAATGAAGATTATTACAATATCTCAGCCCATCACTACACATGATAACTCCATATGTCACATTCTTTTTGAAGATTATGTCTGATCCCCTCTTTACTAACAAGGGGCAATCACCCCAAAACAGCTGTCTACGGATGGATATCTGGCATGGCATTTTTAATGGCTTGTTAAAAAGTCGGATAGGTAGCTCATAGGTGGTGCTAGATAGTTCTCTTCCTTGGGAGATACCTCTCTGCGTACTCTCTAGGATCTCACATGTCGTTTTGACTTGCAAACTACTGCTTCCCTCCAGAGGTAATATGGGAGAAGTGGTATACTAAGAGCTGATACGCACAGTAAATATCCACACAGTCTATGTGAATGGATTGGGTAGGCACAGCTGAGGACGTGATTAACCAACATTTGCCCTCCTGCCCAATTCTAATGCCAGAAAAAGAGATACGATGGCACAGGAGAAGGGACTATTTGACAGGGCCGCCATCAGGGGGGTACAGCCCATACCCCAGTAAGGGGCCCTGACCCTGGGGGGGCCCGGCCAGTCCTGAAACTTTTTTTTTTTTTTTTTTTATTGTGGCAGCCGACTCTGGGGCCCAGTGCTCCTCCCCCTCTTCCTTCTGCAGCCTGTCCCTTACCTCCCGGGGCCCCGGGCCCCAGCTATCTTGTTCTGAGAACAAGATAGCTGGAGTCTCAGGAGATCCATGGGTAGAATGTAGTTGCTAGAAGGAGGTCTGTGACATCACTGGTCACATGCTCCTTCATAGTCACATGGACAAACCCCGACAGCAGCAGCAGCTTGTGGAGGGAGGAGGGGCTGTGTGCCTGCAGGCTTCTCAGTGATGGAGGATGTGCTGCAGTCCACAGAGCTTCATGGAGAGCAGGTGAGGGGCAGCTCATGTATGAGGAGGTAGGTGGAGCACTCAGGAACAGTGGGGTTCAAGTAGAGTGGATAATAATGGAGGGCTGTCTGGGGGCAAAATTAACTTGTGTGGGGCCAAATTACATAATGCAGGGCTGTCTGGGGTAAAATTAACTTGTGGGGAGGGGCAAATTACTCAGTGGGGGTCAGTGTGGCGGGCAAACTACATGGAGGGCCGTGTGGGGGCAAAATTACATAATGCAGGGCTGTCTGGGGGTTAAATTAACTTGTGGGGAGGGGCAAGTTACTTAGTGGGAGGTCAGTGTGGCGGGCAAACTACATGGAGGGCCGTGTGGGGAAAATTGCTTAGTGGGGGCAACTTGCATAATGCAGGGCTGTCTGGGGCAAAATTAACTTGTGAGGGGGGAATTAGTCAGTAGGGTGTCAGTGTGGCGGGCAAACTACATAATGGAGAACCGTGTGGGGCAAATTACATAATGCAGGGCTGTCTGGGGGCAAAATTAACTTGTGTGGGGAAAAATTAACTTGGGGGCAAATTACTCAGTGGGGGGCAGTATGGCGGGCGAACTACATAGTGGAGGGCCGTGTGGGAGACGTCCTTGGATGTAAGAGGTATGGGCGCGATATATGGGTGGGGCTGTGTGGGTGTGGCTTGAAGGTGGACGGGGACACAGGGGCCCCATGATCTCCTATTCCTGGGGAAGTGCCCCTCCAAAGACCAGGCTCTGGATCCGCCACTGGGGCAGTGTGGGGGGGGGGGGGGGCCCAGGCCTTGAGCTGTGTAAGGGGCCCCAAAATTTCTGATGGCAGCCCTGCTATTTGATATCTTTTAGCCTCCACTTTGTAGATCAAACAGGAGGCTCATAATGGCTGGTTAATCAGATGAAGGGTACATTTGATTTTTCACTTGATTTGAGTAAATATTTAAAGTAGAGAAGACACACTTGTGCAGTCTTGGGGACAGATTGCAGGATCTTTTCCCTCCACAGCATCACAAATCCCATCAGGACAGGTAAAGATACTTGGTGTACAAGTAGAATAGTTTCTAGTGATTCCTAAAAAAAAGAAGAAGAAAAACTGAGTGGAGCACAGACAATCCCCTTTATGGTATTCATTATCCAATAGTCTGCACATTGTAAATATGCTAATATGAACAGATGAACTTCATTGGCATTCTTTTTTGTCATTTTTTACTAGGAAATATTAGATCAGCTGAACATCCTTATGGTATATGTCTTGTTAATGACTTATAACAGAATGACTAGAGAGAGAGTAGGCACAAGGGACAGTGCCTGTGGGCAACCTTGCTGTAAACGACTGGCTGGGTATGTAATTGGCAGCAATCTCTAGTGACTACTTTCATGCACACACTAGACCTACTTCAAAATTATTTTTGGTTTCCAGTCCTTGGGGGCAGATTTACTAACTATGGCTAATTTATCTTCAGACAGTGTAATCTAAGGGGGTCATTTAATTACCAGAAATACGTCTATATGAGGCGTATTTCTGGTGCAGATTGTGGTGCAAATGTCCATTGCTCTGAAATCCGCGACTTTCCCCACTTACGCCAGGTCTAAAAAAGTGGGCATAGCGTGGGCGGGGAAGCGGATGGGCAAGCAGGTCCATCTCATTCATCATTTTCTATGCCTGGTTTCCCCCAGTATTATGAGAGGTCTACAAACTATAAATATTCCAATACCTCAACTTTGTAGACGCCTTTTGAATGCCATTTTCATGTAAATATTTCCATGTGCAAAGCTGATGATATGTATGGACTATGAGTTGGAGATGTGTGTTACCTTGACCATCTCCCTGTCTCCATTGACATCTTCCAGTGAGGGACCCTAATCCATCAGACTCTTCACACTCCTGTCTGTTTTTATTCTCTGCACATGAGAACAAACTATTCACTCCATTCTTTATAGCTGGAAGGAAACAAGTACAGAGGAACCTGGTCAATAATGTATACAGTTGGCTTAAAATCAAAATGTCTCAGATTAGCCAATAAAGAAAATAGCTTTTATTGGGAACATCAAGAGCTTGCATTTTTTGGTTTCTGCAAGATCAGTTTTCAAGCATATGAGTGTGCTGATTCTGCCATCTATCTACTCACAAGACTTATTATTAGACTTGACATGGGAGCAATGCTGCAGTAACCCAGCATGGCCACTACACAGAGCTATGTACGTCCAGCGCTTGGTTACAGCACGGCAGATAGTGAGAACAGAAGATGGTGGGGCTATCAGGAGTAGGACCCTGGTGACTTTACACTGGCGATCTATTCTCAGGGTAGGTCATCAATAAGTAAAGCCTTGGAAAACGCTTTTATCATTCTTAAAGAGTAAATATTTGTGGCTGTACATGAAGAAAGGAAAGTTTGGTTACTTCAATGCCTCTTGCCTGTACAAGCAGTTTCAAGAAAAAGGCCATTCCAAAGCACAAACACCCTTCATGAAGTTTATTGGCCATCTTGATTCCAGAGATTGTGTTACACAGTGCATATTATTAGCACAATTATTGTCCAATATGTCACATTTAAAGGAATATGGGTACTTACAGGTTCCTTCTATGATGATAGTTACTTGTGTCTTGGAAGGCTCCTTAACTTGTGCATTGAAGGCTTTAACAGTAAGAAGGATCTCCTTACTTCCATGGCTGGCCAAAGCCACAGTATCATTAACATAAAGGATGGCAAACATATCCCCTGGTCCCTTCTGAATGGCAATGGGATGTGTGGTATTTGAAGCATGAAGCACGTAATTCACGTTGACGCCTTTAAACTGTGTGCAATTTTCAATGCATACTCTTCCTATCTGGAGCACAAAGATGACATCAGGAAACATTATCTCAGGTAAGTAGGAGCACACATGAATTCTTCCGTAAACATTTCAACAGCGCAAGAACTCAGAGGTATATATCAGGAGAAATCGCTGACATAAGGCTACAATTTATGCTATTGTATAGCTAGACAATGGCAGACAACACCCATTGGCCACATTTTTGTTTTTCTTTAAAATCTTTAGGAGTTACAGAATGAAAAAAAGATATGCGTCTGCAAACTAACCCTGCAGAGTTAAAAGGATCGTCAGGTGAGGGGCAACTCATGACTGCTTTATGCACCAGCGAGGATCTTTTCCAGTGCATACGCCAACATATGCCAAGCGATTGTCAGGAGGGAAGCGCTTGCTACATAGTGGAGGAGACTGCTGCTATTACATGCAGTGATTTTCTCTGCAGCATGGGGAGGAACGATCAATATGCCTTCGCTTTTCCCCATACTGTCTTGTCGGCAGCAAATCACTAATCGGCAACAGCTGATTTTTAAAAACGCTTAAAGGCTGTATTACACTGGCGGATATTTCGGCCGATAATTGCTAAAGAGCAATTGCATGAATCATCATCTTGAAGTGTAATACTGCTGCCGATTGTCCGATGAACGGCCAAATGCTTGTTCATCGGGCAATTCAGATTTCTAGGAAAGCTCAAAAATCAGTGCTTGCTGGCGGAAGACTGTGCTGTCTAATAGCGATCTGCCGCCAGCAAACTGCTAGACAGTATGGGGACTGGCAATGGCAGCGTGATCACTCCCCCCATGCTACGTAGGAATTCGCTGCATGTAATAGCAGCCGTCACCTGTGTTAGCTAGCAAGTGATTGCCAGAACAATCGCTTGCTGATCTGCCTGTCTAAGGCAGGTATTAAAAATCTAAATTGCCAGATGCCATCGGGCAATGAGTGGCAGTAATGTCGGCCGAAATATCAGCAAGTGAAATACAGCCCTAAAGGGTTTGTCTCACTTCAGCAAATGGCATTTATTATATAGAGAAAGTTAATACACAGCGCTTACTAATGTATTGTGATTGTCTATATTGATTCCTTTGCTGGCGTGATTCATTTTTCCATCACATTATACACTGCTCGTTTCCATGGTTACGACCACCCTGCAATCCAGCAGCGGTGGTCATGCTTTTACACTACAGAAAACAGCACCAGCCTATGTGAGCTCCCATGGTCTTGGTCACCAAAGTCGCCGGCAACTTTACATACAGCGTGGAAGCACGGCAACAGCTAATGGATTAAGGCTGGTCATAACCATGGAAACGAGCAGTGTATAATGTGATAGAAAAATGAGTCCAGCCAGCAAAGGAGGCAATATGGACAATTACAATACACTAGTGGCTTATTTCTGATAGTCGGAAGGTTTCCCATGACTCTTTCCCATAGGGACAATGTTGTGTCATGTTAATGCCAGGATCTTATAGCAATATTACAGCGACTCATGGGCAACCAGAAGTCAGGCATCATGTTCCTCAAAACCAGTCTCTAATTATAGCTAATGACTGAGAATGTAATATCTCAGCTTCTAATTGAACATTTTATGTGTATATATAATAATGCAGACTGCTCACTAATGTATTTAAAAGGACAGAAGTTTGGGGGAAAAATGTTAACTACGTTACCTGGGCATAACGGTTGGCATTACAGTTGACAGTAAACTGGTATGTTATATTAGGGAATTGAATTTTGACAGGCTTGATTGTGACATTGAAGTACAGCCTCAGTTCTCTGCCAGGATGAGGATATTCGGTGTCATTGACCAAAACTTTGACTTGATATGATGCATTTCTATTTATGGAAATATTCTGTTTCAGAAGAAGCTCTGCCATGAAGAAACAATGACATATTATACTGTATATTGAGATATGCGGCTACACAAAATATCAGTTATCACAGCATTTCTATGGTGCAAGATTAAGGCCCCTTTCACATGAGCGAGTTTTCCGCACGGGTGCAACTGCGTGACATGGTACACATAGCACCCGCACTGAATCCTGACCCATTCATTTCAATGGGGCTGTGTACATGAGCGTTTTTTTTCATGCATCAGTTCTGCGTTGCTTGAAAAACACAGCATGTTCTATATTCTGCGTTTTTCACGCAGATCTGGCCCCATAAAAGTGAATGGGGCTTCAGTGAAAAACGCATTGCATCCGGAAGCAAGTGCAGATGCAATGCGTTTTTCACTGATGGTTGCTAGGAGAAGTTGTTTGTAAACCTTCAGTTTTTTATCACGCGCGTGGCTGGGTCTGCTTGTGAGATCCTTTTTAGGGCTCTCACAAGCGGACTAAAATAGATCAGTTTCGCCCCAATGCATTCTGAATGGATAAGGATTTGTTCAGAATGCATCAGTTTGGCTCTGTTCCGCCTCCATTCTGCTCTAGAGGCGGACACCAAAACGCTGCTTGCAGCATTTTGGTGTCCGCCTGACGATGCGGAGCCAAACAGATCCGTACTGACTTACAATGTAAGTCAATGGGTACGGATTCGTTTTCATTAACACAATATGGTGCAATTGAAAACGGATCCGTCCCCCATTGACTTTCAATGGTGTTCAAGACTGATCCGTTTGGACTTTGTTCATGATAATGCAAACAGATCCGTTCTGAACAGATACAAGCGTTTGCATTACCGGTGCGGATCCGTCTGTGCAGATACAAGACGGATCCACACCAAACGCAGGTCTGAAAGTAGCCATACTCGCGTGGAAAAAACTGAGCAACTGAACACAATTTCAGACAAAACTGATTGAACTTGCTTGCAAAATGGTGCGAGTTTCACTGAACGTACCCTGAACGCATCTGGACCTAATCCGGCACGCTCATGTGAAAGAGGCCTAAGGCAGTTATTGGGATATAGCCCTGAATTCCCTAAAATAAACAGAGCATATCCAGTCCACAGCGGTGATTTACCCACAGGCATTTTCCATATAAAATGATGCATACGTAGATCCCTAGGAACATATGCTGGGTATCTGTTGATAGAATGAAACTAAAAAAACTGCGACAATATGGTTTCTGTGCACGTATCATTTCATAACTGGGTAGCATACTCTAATACCGCTAATAATGGCCATATGTTGCTGTGGAATATGTTAGTGCTATATAAGGCCTCTTTCACACGAACATATTGGTTCCGTTCCGTGCATTGGGGACCGCAATTTGCGGCAGCCGGGACAGATCCAGACCGATTCAACTGAATGAGTCCATGATCCGTCTGTTCACCAAAAAGATTGAACAAGTTCTATTTTTTTGCGGGACGGAAGCTTCCGTTCCGTGCTTCCGTTGCGTTCCGCACCGCATATCCGGATTTGCGGACCTATTCAAATTGGTTGTAAAGCATAGGGAGAAGTCTGCAAACGGATGTGTCACATGCGGATTCTGACATGGATTCATTGTGGAAACACAACGGAAACCACACAGAAAATCTGCATGGAGTACATTCCCATGCGCATGTAGACTTAGGGTATATCACTAGTTACAAAAGCAAGTACCGGTAAATATATTTTTCTTATTTAGGTTGAAGTTTGCAGTAAAAAGTATGACATGGTATAATCATATCCTTACTAAATTCATGGATCGTTCCTCGAATCATGCTGTCATTTCGCCTTTCTGTAATCTCTTTGATGTCCCGCTTGATTTGAAATTTATCTAGAACAAATGTTTCTTTGTTGAGGATGGTATCGGTGTATCTGTTGTGACTACTGTCTACTGGATAGACAGGTGTCAAGTCAAGATCTTTAACCATCAGCGACCCAAGGACTGTACCCTGTGTGGGAAGTAAACAGTAAGGTAGAGGTCATATTTGCACGGGAACAGCTTTTTAGTCATGTGTCAGGCTCTTAAGGTATGTTCAGATGTGGTGAAACAGTTATGTGTGGATTTTGGTGCAAAGGGTGAAATCCACAGCAGATAACAAGAAGAAATCTTCAACGTATGAAAAGG
Source organism: Bufotes viridis (assembly GCA_033119425.1). NCBI lineage: Eukaryota > Metazoa > Chordata > Amphibia > Anura > Bufonidae > Bufotes > Bufotes viridis. The sequence goes on along the minus strand of CM065594.1, from coordinate 149,703,962 downwards.
TACAGAAACAGAAAGAGACTTACTTTACAGTAACAGTCTCGGGCCATTTACTACACTGTTATGCCAAGGATGAGAGGCTACAGCACTGATTCTCTGTGCCCATCAGTGTATTAGTGTTACCTGCAGTGTTCCTTTAAGAGAGCTTTATACTTACTTCCTTTCTATCGTATTCTACCACAACATCTGCAGTATCGGTTCCATCTGGAAGGAAAGGAGGGCAGTCATCTTCATCATCCACCTTGATCCGGAATGACTGCTCAACCTCCACCTCTTTGGTGCTGTTTCTTACTATGCATTTAGCTACTAGATCATAGTCCTCCCTCTCTTCTCGGTCCAGGGAGCGGGACAAGACTATTTCAGATGTAGCAGGTTTATACTGGAAAGGGAGTTGTTGGTCTGTATAGAAAGAAGAGAGCGTAGTTATGTGTTGGGTTCTTCCCAAAACAGGGATTTGTGAATGCTAATCTTATAAGGGTTAATCGGTAAGAGGTCATAAGAACATAAAAAAGGACAGACTTTAGGATATGTTCATATCTGTAATGAATTTCAATTGATTATTCCGGTAAAATTGATGGACAGCACCAATGCTCAGCAGATCCCTATACTATGGGGTCCTTCAGGTTTCCAGTATGGATTCTAGCATTCTGTCAGAAAATACACCAGATCATTTTATCCTTTTTTTGCTGGAATCTCTGATGGAACTCTGCTGCAGATGAGAACCTAGCCCTACACATTTCAGCAATCTGGAAAGTCTAAACCTTATCTGGTCCTATATATGAGCTCCTCAGTTTATAATCCACATCCTAGTGTTGATTCAGTGTACACACCAGGCCTACCAAGTTCTTAAAAGGTACTTTCATTGTTTAGCTATGTAAACAATGAATATACTATGTCTCTGGTACATCTGTGCTTCTAACATCACCAAATAATAATCTAAGATTATATTACAGTTGTCACAATAACAGAATTTTTATTTTGATATCAAGAAAAGTATTGCAATAACTATTTGATACCCAGCAAAAAGCAAACACCAAAAATACCCACACATTAAAATGCTTGTATCGATTGCCCATTATGTAAGGAGGTCTTGATGGGGTCACTTACTAATAATGTGAGGCGCATGGAAGTCTAAATTGATAAAACCATATGCCTCACATTAATAACAACCTCAGCAAGTACTTCCTCACGTAATGGACAACATGGGGTTAATGTGTGAGGTACATGATGAAGTTGCTTACTATAAATGTGAGGCACATAGTTTTATTAATTTGGACCTCCATGTACCTTACATTAACCTCATGTTGTCCATTATTAGGAGGTACATGATAGAGTTACTATACATGTGAGGCACGTGGTGTTATTAATTTTGGACCTCAATGTGCCTGTCTCTAATACTAAGTAACAGTAAGTAATACTAAGTAACCTCATCATGTATCCCATATATTGTTGCCCATTTAGTGAGGAGGTACATGATAGGGTCACTTTTATTAATGTGAGGCACTCGGGGGGTACTAAAGTAATAACCATGTGACTTAAATGAATACAGGCCTACAGCAGTGTCTGCACTCCACAAAGCACTCACCTGTCACTTGCTCGTGTGGTGCCTCCATATAAAAACAGACCTCCTGGATGCTGGATAAAGGACCTGTGATGACATTGCCATGTGACCAGTAACATATGGAAGTTATCCCAGGTCCTTTAGCCTATCAGCATCTAGCACTGTTAGGAATATGGCCTCTCCTGTAGATAGCAGTCAGTATGCATGTCCTCTGCCTCCCTGTTCTCCACCTTCTATCCCTGACACTCCCACCCTCAGGCCATTCACCGTTGTCATAGGTGGCAGTGGCCTGTGCGTCACGGTAGAAAGGGAGGGATACCCTTACTCCTTTTCCACTGTACACATGCCATGTTCTTTGATAGGAACTGAGTTTAGGATCAAAGCACAGGTAATTCTGGTATTGAACTGAACCAGGTATCAAAGTATCAAAAAAGTACCGAGACTTTGATACCCGATGCAAACCTAGTTTATATAGGGTCTATCCTAAAGTATGACCCACCCCATATCTATCTGCAAGGTCAACAGAGGAATGATTATTACATTTTTTACCTAATATCATTGTGTAGCTAACAGTGATATTTGGGCACTGATCAGCCCGGAAGTGGGGAGAGAATTGGAAGAATCTGCCCGGTGGTCTGTTTTCTTTGATGTGGAAAGAAAGTTCTGTTTCCCCGAAGCACAGCTCAATTGGTTGTAGCAAGGAACAGCTGGGAATTCGGTCTTTGAGTGTCAAGCCAATATCAGCAAAGAGAGATCTGTCGCACACTTGGTCTTGAGATGGAGAAGTGGACACCTTTATTCTAAATCGCAATATGTATATTGATAAGCTTCCTTGAACAAATGAGAAAAAAAGGTCAATAACTTTCCACAAAGCACAATATGAAGCATTTTAAATTCCAAATTTAAGCTACCAAGACATGGGCCTCCATTAATCTTACTCGTTTCAAACACTTTAGAAAATTCTTAAAAGAAAACTGATCACTAAGTTTGACCCCATAATCTGCTATCACAACTATATAAGCTCTAGGAAGACCTTTCTGAACATATTTTTGTGTGCCATCAGTAATAGAGCATATCTTTGAGAAGACACTTTGAACAACTCATGTGTCACATACAAATTAAGCTCCAAATATCCGATATTCATTTCTTTAGCAAACAAGTGTCCCGTAGTCCTGCAAACCCTCCCATTTAGGCTTGATTGGCATCTGATGCTTTTCTAAGGTATGATGTCTGACTATGCTGTCTAGCCCCTTTATAGCAGGGATAGGGAATTGGGGGGGGGGGACCCCCTTAAAAGCATAGGTTCACCTTTGGTACATAGCTAACATGTGAACGGGTGAGGTCACTTGTCTTGTGTACTGTATGAGAGGGCCGGAATGCCAAAAAGGCAATCTGCCATGTCTAGATATTAAGATACAAGGGTAGAGCAGCGAACTGAATCTTTGTCCCAGGTGAAGGAAAGCCTAGCTACACTTCAGAATAAACCTACAAGAATCTATCTATATCCCACTAATCTGTCTATAAGCTATAGACTACTGATATCAGTAGTCTGGAATCTGTCAAATAGGTTAGAAAGGAAGCTGTAAGGAGTATGGAAATAATATCTGTATATTATTCATAGATTACATTAGGGGTTATTTACATTAAAGGGGTTGTACAAGAATGGGGGGTTGGCCATACCTGTAAAGGGAAGCTTATCCACTTCCCGGCGCTGGCTTCCTGCTCCTTCTCTTCCAGGCCTGGGCTGCTCTGCTAGGCTCTCTCACTGGTTTGACATCACCGCAGCCAATCACTGGCCACAGCTGAGACCGGATCCCCATGCATCATGTGACCATTTATCATGGCGTACAGGGAGTTGGCCAATCCGGATGTTTACATCAAGTGAGCCCAGCAGAGCAGCCCAGACCTGGAGGAGAGGGAGCCGGGAGTCAGCGCTGAGAAGCAGTAAAAGGGGTTATCCAATATCATAAACTGCCCCCCATGTGTTGGGCCCCTCACAGGGCATACTTACCTGGGTCCCTGCTCCCTGCGCGCTCCTGGTCCCCGCACGGCCACTGCTGCTTCTCCCCGTGCGCCGATGAAAAAATGGGGTGCCAGGGGGAGCAGCCAATGGCAGGCGGGGACAGTGACGAGCCTCTCTAGCGTCACCCGCAATGCTAGGGAGGCTTGTCCCCGTCCCTGCCTGCCATTGGCTGTCCCCCCCCCCCCCCTCTCCAACACCAGATGTTTTCATATGCGCACAGGGAGAAGCAGAAGCGGCAGTGCGTGGACCAGGAGTGGCGCAAGGAGCGGGGATCCAGGTAAGTATATTCCTGTGAGGGGCCCGGCACATGGGGGTGGGGGGCAGTTTATGATATTAGATAACCCCTTTAAGTAACCTTCCCTTTACAGGTCCAGCCAATCCCTTTAAAGTGAAGGCCCTGTCATGGATATAAATGTAACAACTGTAGTAAAATATGTTTATTTGCATCTAGAAATCCTGTTTCACAAAGTTTCACAACTGGAAGTCCTAGGTGAGAACCAATTGGAAGATTCTGAGATGACTTCTGAGGGTTCTCTACCCGTGTAAATATAACATATATTTTATGGTTTACTAATAATCCAGATTATTTGATAATTCAGGACTCAATTTTATAGCCATAAGAAGTTGTTATAAGAAGTGCTGATTTGCTAGACATATGGTTCAAGGCGAGGCAATGCTTAGATAGAATGCTTGTTTTCTTCAAGACACTCTTACAAATGCACATTGATGAGAAAGGACCAGACCACCTTGCAATGTTATAGTTTACACTTACTTAATTTATTGAAAACTTCACTTGTCAAGGTCTCATTAAGATAGAGGATTCCTGTTCGCGCATCAACATGGAAAATGTGTATATATTTCTGATTTAGCATGGTCCTGCATAGGCTGTAGTATGGAACCTCTCCCGGGTAGTCACTCAGTGCATGGACTTGTAATAGCATTGAACCAGCAGGCTGGTCAATGTGTAAACTTTCAGAGAAGTCTTTTTTGGGAAGATACAGTCCTAAAGTAGCTGCCAAGACAAATCATATTTATTATTGTTGCTTGAGAACATTAGACATTCCATTTCCACCCACCCTCTGCATAACTTCATTACCTATTAGAATAGATTTAGTACAAATAATATTATATGCCATTTTATCATGAAATTGAAAGCTTTAGCTATGTCCATAAAATAAAAATGCTTTCATACAGAAAAGTTTTGAATCTTATACAAAAAAGGGAGCACATGCACTTATCAAAATGACCACTAGAGGTCAGTCTTTACATATATTTGCATCTACCACAGTAATTACAGGTTGATAGGAACCAGATACAAACAGACCTCAACATAAGCAAGCAGTGCCTGCACTCCTAGTGCACGGCTCATGTTCTTTAACACATTTGCTTCATATGTCATGTTCTCTGGGAAATTCCCCTTAAATAGATTATAATTGTATTTTATTCTATTTTACTACAGCCTTCTCTCCAATTTGGTCATTGACATGATTCAAACATAAAATGCTTCACTGTGTCTACCTATAGAAGGTTTAAAGGGGTTGTACACTGCAGAGATACTGATGACCTACCTTTAGGCTCCATTCAGATGTCTGCAAATGGGTCCGCATCCGTTCCGCAATTCTGCGGAACGGGTACGGACCCATTCGTTCTCTATGGGGCTGGACATAGTGTGCTCTCCGCTTCCGCATTTGCGGAGCGTGGCCCTGAACTTCCGGGCTTCGGCCCCGAACTTCCGGTCCGTGGCTCTGCAAAGAATAGAACATGTTCTATTCTTGTCCACAGCTGCGGACAAGAATTGGCAGTTCTGTGGGGGGTGCTGGCGGGGGTGCAGGCCGGATGTGTTGTGGATCAGCAATTTGTGAATGGACCCTTATGATGGGATGGGCAGTTGTAATATGATTGTGCTGCCTCTACAAGAGAAATAACACACAGTGCAATATTGAAGTGGAATCAAAGTTGTCACGACCACCGCTACCTCTTGAAACATCTGATCAGCAGGGGTATCCTGAAGATAGGTCAACATCTGTGAGTTGCAGAACCTCTTTAGAGGTCTTTCCCAGAAATTACTTCTATTACCATATACAATCACATTAGTTTAGAAGCTGATACTCCAATAATGTGATAAATAGTGTTGAGCGCGAATATTCGAAAAGCGAATTTTTTTAGCGAATATCGGCACTTCGCTAATTCGCGAATATTTCGAATATAGCGCTATAAATTCGCTATTTCGAATATTCGTTTTTTTTTTTTTTTTTTTAGTTATATTTTTTTCTTTCCCACTTCCCAAAAGTAGTTCTTACCTGTCATGAGGATTCCTGGCTTCCTGGCTGCTCCAGTCAGTGCCCGTTGCCGCTTCTGCCGACTTCCGTGCTCATGGAGCGTCCCCTTCCATGGGAAAATCTCTATATACTAAAATGTACTGTCGGATTTGAGGAATTACGTTGAAATCGCAATGCGATTAATTCAGAGTTATATTAATCGCATTGCGATTACAACTTAGCACTGCTATCTTACATAGGCTAGAATTAACGAATATGGAATATATAGCTATGCACTAGCAGTGCTAAGTTGAAATCGCAATGCGAATACTTTAAGTTAAATTAATCGCATTGCGATTTCAACTTAGCACTGCTGCTATATTCCATATTCAGTTAACTTCGTTAATTCTAGCAAGCTGACCCATTATAAACCCAGCTCTAAGTTGAAATCGCAATGCGATTAATATAACTTGAATTAATCGCATTGCGATTTCAACGTAATTCCTCAAATCCGACAGTACATTTTAGTATATGGAGACGTTCCCATGGTGATGGGGACGCTCCATGAGCACAGAGTTATGGTTGGCTTGGTAGAATTAGCGAATAGCGAATATGACGAATGTATTCGTCATATTCCTCAAAACGAAGATAACGAAGTATTCTACATCTTCGTTTTAGCTACCTATTCGTCTCGTCATCGTCAACTTCGCTATTCGCTAATTCTAGCAATCAAATAGGAAGGTTGACTTACCAGACAGCTGTGTTAAATTCGCTATGCGATTTTTTTTTTTAATAAATAGAATACTTATAATAATATTATCATATCAAGTAATATAATTATTGTATTAAAAAAAAAAATCGCATAGCTAATTTAACACAGCTGTCTCTATAGTCAACCTTCCTATTTGATTGCTAGAATTAGCGAGGTTGACGAATAGGTTGCTAAAACGAAGATGTAGAATACTTCGTTATCTTCGTTTTGAGGAATATGACGAATACATTCGTCATATTCGTCATCCTCGCTAATTCTAGATATGAAACCAATAGGAAAGTAGCCTTAAGTACAAATCGCAATATGCGATTATTTAAATCGCATTTTAATCGCGATAACTAGAAAAAATGACGAATATTCGATTTCGACGAATACGAAACGAATATTCATTCGAATATTCGCGAATTTCGTCGAAATCGAATATGGCACCTGCCGCTCATCACTAGTGATAAATAACCAAGTCATTTTCCTACGTTCAGTTGAAATGTGACCTATGATAAGCTACAAGAACATTTGAGAGCAATGGTTTGAACAGTGGAGAAGTAAACATCAAATGCACAGAAGTTTTGTATCTATAAATTCTCTTTCCAAGGGTTTTTGTCATATTTATGGTGTATACCCACCTATGTCTATGTTTTTCCATAACAGGATGTGTTATATGCAGTACATACAAAAGCTACAATAAAACACAAAAGTATCACTAAAACCAAGAACCCAAACGTCCAAGTATGTACTGCATAAGGAGATGAAATGGACTGTGGACTAAATAAGAAATATAGCCACCTGGGCCGACCACCAAACTCCCAGGTCTCTATAGAAGCCACAAGATCTTCCTTCATGATATGTATGCCCTTCAAGAAAATTTGAGAAACCATGAGACGCTTTGTACAAACGTTGGCCTGCATTTAATAATGTCAGTGTCACGCGTTGTGCCTGCGTTTTCAGCCATGGAACATCTATATTTGACAACAGGCCTCTCATACCAATGGCACAGATTAGTAGTTATTTAGATTTCGTCATTCATAGAAAATTTCCAGCTCACCCATATGAAGATTCCAGCGTGCACGGTGGTTCAGAGAAGCTTCTGAGTGGTAACTTCAGGTGCATAAAAAGGATGTCCAGCACTGCTTGGTTGTTTGATGCAATATCTTCCTTTTATTTACGTGGGAACAAGGTTTGTACACCTGTAAAATTGACGCGTTTCGGACCCTGGGGTCCTTAGTCGTAACATTTTTAATAGATTTCTTGGCCAAAAGTGACCACAGCATCTGAGTAACACAAATAAAGCATCGACTCTACTGGCCCTCCTCATGGCCGCCAGCTAGGTACCGTAAATAGTGATCTGTTGCTCTCAGAGTTAATCAATCAACACAAGGGGCATCAAATAGTTATGTACCTGGCCAACAACCACTGGTGCCCTCCTGATCTAACTGTATTGTCATCCTGTGGCAACCGAAATAGGAGGACAGAACGTGGCAGCTGGTGCAAGTCACCACAGAGGGGCAGCTTTTGAGGAGGTATATATTGGTTTGAGGAGGTATATATTGGGGCATTATGTTGTGCTGCACTGTGGTTTTCAATGTTGTTGGACTAGTTTATTGTGGTATACTGAGGTATTTTGCTGTGTTGGGGCGGTATTTTGTGCTGCAATATGGTATTGCTGGCCCCGCCTACTTGTGTTAGCCTTGCTTTCTGTCAATTTGGACCCACCTACAACATGGGGCCACTTTTAAGGTTTTTTTCCAGGGCCACTTTAAGTTTCCAGTCCACCCCTTTCCTCTGGTGGCTTCCCTATATAAATATATATTATATATATATATATATATATATATATATAAGTTGGAGTGCACAGGCTTTTCAATGCAAAATGTATACTATTTATACACTGTCCCATTGACATTACTATTGCTGTCTTGGCTTTAAAGGCTGATGCCTATAGGGCCACTCTTGCCCTCCTCACTGTCGCTGGCCGGGTACATACTACTGGGGAAACTATAGGGGTCATTATTAGAGTAAGTCCAGGCAGCATGCTGAAGGTAGGACTGGCCTGGTGTTGTGGCCCACATCTTACCTGCCAAATATTAGAGACAATTGGAGGACGAGGACAGAACGTGGCAGATACTGATGACCACCACATAGGGACAGCTTCTGGAGAGTTATTTTGTGCCGCACTTGGATATTTGGTTCTGTGGGATGGTATTCTGTGCACCATCTTTTGTTGATTTGGACCCACCTACAACATTGGGGCCACTTTGTTTTTTTCCAGGGCCACTTTAAGTTCCCAATCCGCCCCTGGTGTATGTAGAGTGGACAACTGCTGTACATGGGAGTGTCCGGCTGAGCTTTAGGTTTCATTTTGCATTTTGAGTTTTGAGCAACTGATATTATACAGATTAGTGGATAATTCTAACAATGTTCAATGCACTCCAATGTAAATCTACCAGTGACATATTTTGATATTTTATATGACATACTTAGCTCTGCAATCTAGGTGGTCTGACAAACCCCCATTATCACCATGTGCTGAAGGTGATCTATTACTTATGTGGGCTTTAAATGCAGAATAGATAATGTATCTCAGAAAAAAATAAGTCTATCTACAGCGCAACCAGAGATCTTTCCGTCCATCTTGTATTATGTAACAATCAATACATACACTTCCACTTATTAATTGTCAGCTGCTAGGTTTGTATTTATGACAGCCCCTTCTATTAGTTTGAGAAAAGAGAGGGAGTGACGAAAACCGCCACAGGGTCATGGCCGGCTCGGACTTCACTGCAATTGCTTCTCGTCAGCAGATATGGATGAGATCTGGCATAATATCAATAAGAAACATCCCCTGTGGGAGTAGATTGATTGAGAATAGAATTATCTGGCTAGGGATGGAAACTTATACTGTGACATAGGAGAGGCCAGAGGACTAATGAATCCACACACTAGGACAAAGCTGTTCTCAGGGAAGCAGCAAAGAGCTGAGAACTTGGCCTTATTTACAGATAAGCGTAAGAATTAATATTGTTAATTATTATTCAGTACAAGGGGTTTTTCGATATCTAATTTTCCAGATAAATATTTTCTACTTTCTAAACTATTATAACCTTGTGTCCGAGATGTCCCCTACCAGGCCTACTGTTCTAGTCGAGGGATGAAAAAAATAAGGGTCATGCTGTTGATTGGCCTATGTTGATAAGATTAATGTGTATTTTAAAGGCAGGTTTACAATGATGGAGGAGCAGTCGATTGTCAGGAAGGAAGCATTCCCTCCCGACAGTCGGCTGCTCGTTCAGTGGGAGTGAAACATTTACATGCAGCAATCTCTTTCACAGTAATGTGAATGTGGGATTACTATTCCGATCGCTCGTCCTCGTACAGATGCATTGTTTCTGGGTGGTGTATCGCTGTTTAGACCGCTTGTTTGCAGGAACACTTGTTCCCGATAATCTGCTTGAATATTGGGCCATGTAAATCCTCCTTAAGTTTAGGTTATGTTCATGGAGGTCATAGATATAATGATCATTCTGCCAACTTTTGTATTAAACAGTATACACCTTCAGCCAATAGTTAATTGCAACCAAACCCATAATGATCAGATGATTGCCATGCTGACTTGTCAATATAAGACGACCCCTTTAAATTACATTTAGTAGATTTAAAGGGGTTGGCCATTTTCTGGCTACTTGTGACTAATGTGTATGATCACATGACCCTCCATCAGCAGCCATTTTATGGTGTAGAGCAGGAATGGGGAACCTTTTTGATGCCGAAGGCCATTTGGATATTTGTAACCTCATTCGCGGGCCATACAAAATTCTCAACTTAAAAATTTGACTTCTGTATTTGGTCAAACATATAACTGACTTAGGGGGAAGTTACAAAAATTGCGCTTCAATTAAAAAAAAAAATCTAGAGTGCTGTATTTTTGCAGCACAAAATTGCGCCTGCACTATATATATTATATATAGTACAGGTGCCATTTTGACCACATATAGCAGTGTAATTTTAAAGTTCAGAATGTTACATATTTAGTTCTTTATTTGCCATTAATGGCAGCCAAACTCATCCCAGGGTGGTCCAGAGAGGGATTTACCCAGCTTTCACTCTCCCTGCCACTGTCACTGCCTCTTTCTTCGCAACTGTCCCTGCCTTTGTCCCTTTCTCAGCCTCAGAACTTCCCCCGACCTCCATCAGCCTCAAATCAGCCTCCTATCAGACCCCTTAGTCCACATCAGCCTCAGATCATAGTCCCATCAGACCTCCCAGCCTCAGATTAGACCCCAATCAGACCCTCCCTAGCCTCAAATCAGTCCCCATCAACCCCCCCCCCAGCCTCAGATCATACCCCCATCAGACCCCCCAGCCTCAGACCAGACCCTCATCAGATTCTCCCCAGCCTTAGATCAGACTCCCAGCATGAGATCATACCCCCATCAGACCCTCCCTAGCCTCAGATTAGCCCCCATCAGACCCGCCAGCCTCAGATCAACCCCTGTCAGACCCCCAGCCTTATATCAGACCCTCATCAGACCCTCTCCAGCCTCAGATCAGCCCCCATCAGACACCCCAGCCTCAGATCAGCCCCCCAATAGGCCCCCCAGCCTCAGATCAGATCCTCTCCATTAGCCTCAGATCAGCCCCAATCAAACCTCTCATCAGACATTTAAAATTAATTTAAAAAAATACCTCTCCAGCTCCGGACGAAGCTGCCTCTTGGCAGATTCACTTACCCTGCCTGGTCTCCTTCCCTCCACAATGTACTGTGACCTGACAGCGCACAGCGTCCTGACGCTGTATGCGCTGGCTGGAAGAAGGCCAGGGAAGGTGAGTACAGACCTGTGCCTCCCACATGCCAATGACCTCTTCCATAATGGATGCGGTCATTAGCATTTTCACAATTTGTTCTGGCAGGGGGCCGGGGGCCACATGAAATGATCCTGGAGGTTCATCACCCCTGGTGTAGAAAGTGACTTAAACCTACGCCAGCAAGGGAGCTGGCATAGATTTAAGCAAGTTGCACGGCCTCCAGTAAATCGCCTAAGTTATGCAGAGGCCGAAGCCTCCAGATAACTTAAGCGCATCAAGCGGCAGTAGAAATGGACTAAGACCAACGTGTAAATTGCAGGGCTTAGTAAATGTCCCCCTTTTTTCTATCCACAGGACAGTAGCCCTACACAAGTTCTCAGTCTAGCCCTAATGTGAGGCATTACAAACCTTTATGTATTTTCTTCTGCATGGAAATACTAGTACAATAAGGAAATAGGTTGAAAAACAGTAATGCTTGGAAAGAATGATGATATACGGTACTCTTAGGGCCCAGTACACTGAAAGTCTGCAGCACTTGTTATGATTCATTAAGTTCTAAAGTTAAACTCTATTATTTTTGACATCCAAGTGATGTCATAACCAAAAATGAGGAGCAGATACCACAAACCCCTAAGAGGACTGAAAGTCAACAGGCTGCACTGTAGGACAACAGATGTGAATATATCCTAGATGAGATATTTTCTCAAAGATGTCCCATGACCTAGGTCAAATATTTCAGACTCTAGTCCTCAAGTACCCTTAACTGGAAGTCCACTGAGAATAAGTTTCAACAGTGCAGGTGTTTTTAAGTGGATTCTGTCACCACAAACCTTCCAACGTAACCTTCTCCCTGCACAGACGTGCTCTTCTCTGCTGATTCCAGTACACTTTGTACCATCTTGATCCATGACCCCTATTTAGAGAAATAACCCTTTTAGTTTAAGCTAATGAGCAACTAGGGCGTTGCCATTGCATCCAGAGACTCCACTTCTTTTTCCTGTCAGATGCGTCCCCACCACTTTGACGTGGCTAAGCAGTGTGCTTGGCACCAAAATCTCACAGCAGTGCATTCGAAGCATGCGTGGTATAGCCCTGTACTTTGTGTGCGCCAATCACACCGCCTGGCTCAGCAGGGAAAAGGACTGCCTCTAGGTTCAAAGTCAATGCCTTTGTTGCACAAAGTGGCTCATTAGCATAAACTTACTTCTCTGAGTAAGGGCTACAGATCGAGATGGTACCAAACGGGTACACTTTTTACTTGAATCAGCAGAGAGGTGCAAATCTATAAAGGAAGAAGGTTTCATTAGAAGGTACGTATGTGGTGACAGACTCCCTTTAAGTAAGTCAGACATGTAGGACTATAAACTTCATAGCATGACACAACTGTTGAGAAACCACAAGCTTCATAAGCCTCGAAGTGGCTGAAAATCATGGGAATGGGTAGTTTAACAACAGTAATATGTCCATAGAACAATTAGGCCTGAAAAATACTCATCAAAAGCAGAAAACCTTCTGAATGGACTTGTATTAACAAGGTTATTGCATGAAGAAAGAATTAAGTTTATCACAATGTTTCTAAAACACCCAGCAACCAACCAACCTTACAGTGACCACTACAGGTGAAATGTGGTAATACATGCTGACCATTCAGTCTGCAGTGGTCCAGCATAGGTACCATTCATTTAGGTAATATGCTTTTGTGACTTTCTGTCATGGCTCATAGATGCCACATAGATGATCTATAATGCCTATATTCTATATAAAAAAGGGAATAGTTAATTTTTGAATAAATTAACCATTCCCCATGTTAAAGGGATGGGTCTCTACACAGTACCGCACTGGCGGCACTGACTGGTCAGTGTTAGATTGTGTAGGACACCCCCCAAAGTGTCAGAATCCAGTCGTCCACTTATTTATTCTAGGAGGAATAACAGAAGAATGGCACAAGACAGTTATAAGAAAAGATGCTCCAGAATTGTCACTTGATGGGGAATTTTTACAAAAACAGACATGGAGAGCTGACAGGTCCTTATTAATCACAAGACCGCGGTCACTTCATGTTTATTAGCTAAAACCGCATCCAATAAAATTATAACATAGACCAATTAGACCGTGCTATACATTTGTACTTCAGAATTATAGCCAGAATATCCTAATGTCCTCCAAAGAATGAAAATCAGTGCGTCTTATTCTAGATATTAAATTTCAGCCCCTTAATCTCCAGTATAGGGAACTCTAACTTATCTCTATGTGGTTTTGTTTCACATCTGTACATGAGTTTTTCCTCTGCAGCAGGTACATGAACCTCAGCACACCCTATTCTGATAAAGGGGACAGTTACACATTTTGGCAACAAATCTACTCCCTTTGACTATAACCTTAGAGCATTTTACACTGCGCCTAAAGTAAAGGACCGTCCTGATGAGAAATGTGCTCCACATTGAAAACTGCAAGCTCAGTTACATTTTAATTGCTAAGGGGTTTTAGTAGACGCTTCCTTTAAAACAATGCCCTCCAATTATAATCCTATTAGCGCAATTCATTATCCACGCTGAAGAAAAAAGTGGGTAAATTTACTAGGTCTAGATCTTCACAACGGTGAGGAGCATTTATAGTGTTACAGATCCTGACAGCTGGGTGACGCGAGGTTACTTCCCCGTGGAGGCCACATGTGGGAGATTTATGACATTAAAGCCTAACTATGCATTTCGTTTGCTTCTCTATGAGATTTCATTTCTTGTTGGTGAGATAATTGTTCAGTAAAATAAAAACAAGACTATAAGGCTCATCATCATCCAGCAAGGATCTTTCTATTATTTTTTACAAATGAGAAAGCCTAGTACAACTAACGCAGTTCATGTAGTGCTTTATCTGCTGGCTGACAGGCTAAAAGTGACCATAGACACAGTCTTGGAGGCCTTTTAAATGAGCAAATGAATGGCTGGAAAGACAAATGAGCAAGCACTTATTTGTTGGCTGAGCCTCCTCTCTGAAAACAGAATGGGCGATCATTTGTCCCTATTCCGTTTGCATCGGGCCATGTAAAAACGAGCATTGATAGATTTGTATATGGTCGATCAATGCTTGAGGCTGAAACGGCCCTGTGTGGAAGAAACCTGGCAGGGATCACTTTGTTCCAGACCAGTAACAATAGGTTATTGGAAGTGCCTAAATACATAGTCTCTTGTGTCCCAATGACTGTATATACAGTGCTATGAGAACAGCATGTGCGAGGTTAAGGGATAAACATTTCAACTCAGAATAAGTTGTATTAAAGCGGTTATCCCATGATTGATGTAAAAAATGAAAACCAGACATCGTATAGTATATGACAATCCCAGCCCTGTACCTCACATGGACCCAGAGATCTCTACATTCTCTGCTCCAATTGGTCTGATGGCAGTTCTCATGCTGGTAGCTCAGGGGGTGGCCATTCTCAGGGGGGCATGTCCTTTCTGCTGTAGCTTTTTCCATGTTACTGTCACAGCTTCTAACAGACAATGACAGTTGAAGATTTAAACTGAGTGAGTGTGCGACCAGCTCAATGAGGTGGACAAGAAATAAGGAAAAGAAAAAACAGCTGGTGGCGCTCTGCAGATAGATTTTATTGAATAGCTCAATGTCTATAACAAAAGTATTCAGGTGCTGGTTTAAAAAATGTAGGATATTGTTTGTGGCAAAACCGCTTCTAAATAAAAAGATTTTGCTTGTATACATTTTAAGCAATACTAATGAAAGAACGGATGCATTTTGTGAGACATGGTGCAGGGTTTAAGGAGGCAGTGCATGAGTCAAAGATAACACTAGACAAAGAATGCTTGTACCATGCACCGCCCCCTCCGACCCTGCACCATGCATAAAAAGAATCAGTTCTGCCAGGATTGTTTCCTCAATAGACATAAGCAGACACATTTTATAGGAAGTATTTTAAAACCTTAAGGAAGTTACGGTTATAAACTTATCATGGTGACATACACCAGTATAAAACAATTTAGAAAATCATAAGAATATTAACATTATATATGAAAAACTGTTTCCTTCTTCTGTCTAAGCGACACCTAAGATAAATTCACTTGAAGGGGTTGTCCCACGAAAAATATTCTACAGTTTTCAAACCAGCTCCTGGATCTGAATACTTTTGTAAGTGCATGTAATTAAAATTTTTGTATAGCTTATTTAATGATTAAACAATTAGTTATTCAATAAAATGTATCTGTATAGCGCCACCTGCTGTTTTTTTTTCCTTTGTCCGGCTCACTGATATGGCCGCACATGCTCAGTTTTATCCTTTAACTGCCTCCTGAGCTGTGATAGGGAGAGCATGGACACGCCCCCTTATCTACAGCAGAAAAGACACTCCCCTTGAGCTGTAAGCTTGATATAAATCTAGCAGAGCAATGAATGGGGAGATCTCTGGGTGCAGGGCTGGTTCTAGCTCTGTTAGAAAGAGCGTGTCGTATACTGTGTGATGTCTGATTTTCATTTTTTCCATTATTCATGGGATAACCCTTTTAATTTTTGGAGTGCTAGAGTAGAATTCCCAAGTTACAGTACAAACTGACACATAGTGCATTAGAAGAGGAAGAGTAGAGGGGCAAAAACATTGCACTGGGCGCTCCAAATACAATATCATTGACCAAAGTTTTTTTTTTCCCTGACACAGATAGAAACCATGCTTTTTAATCAGAAACGTGCTTCATCCTCCTAATATATCTGATGCATTAGAATGGTTTAAATGGAAACTGACAGGTCACTTTTCTCCTCGGTGATCATGCTCTTTAACCTATGATATTTTATGTAGGGTCCTTGCTTGACTGAAAAGAGTTTCTTCACAGGCAGACCACCATTGTACCTTATGGCAATGGGGGACTTATGCTGGTGGGGTAACTGAACAAGAATAGCACGGTGGCTCAATGGTTAGCAGTGGGGATTTTTAGCTCTGGGGTCTTGAGTATAAATCCAATTAAGGGCAAGATCTTGCAAAGTTTTTACGTTCTTCCCATTTTTGAGTGAGTTCCTCCACACTCCCACTGGCTTTCTATGAAACTAGCCCTAGTGTATTCATGTAAGATATTGGAAATCAGCATGTAAAATGTGTTTTTGGATTTGGATGGGGGTGCTCTACCAGCTCCACACTTTTAGCCCTTCTATAAATGGGATCACATTGTTTTCCAAACAATAACGTCCTTCAGAAATCCCAGCAATTAGAGCCCAGGGATAGTGTTACCGAGATGTGGAAGAAAAGCCATTGCACATAATTAGCAGTGTGCATTACTGGAAGAAGGAGGAAATGAGCGAAAAAACAAAAATATGACCTGCATGTTATTAATGTAATTATATACCTCTCACTTTCTTCTGGAGACCGGGGCATTCGTTAGCAGCAGGAATTAATGACATGCAGGCAATATTACCGAAAGATATTTCTATTACACCATTTGCAACCAAGCCTCATATTTCAGTAATCAATTGTGTCTTTTTTCAAATAATGATGGCAATAAGTGCATATTAATTATTAGTAAGAAGATGAACCTTTTCAGGGCAGATTAACCTTTTCCAGGCAAAAATAACATAGGATAATGAGAGGACTCAAATCAAAGTAAAAGACGTTACTAACATATTATTACATCAGTCATACACTAATAAAATATATTGTTTTAATATGTATTAGGACTCATTTGCCTTTAAGTAATCCTTTAGTTGTCACCCATTGCTAAGATTCTGCTAAACCTTTCACACAACAATAAAAAAACGGACTGCCTGTCCAATATTCATGGCCATTCTGCATCCATTTTGTCCATTTTTAATTACCATTTTGCATAAGTTTTTCGTGGCCATTAAAAACAGGCCCATTGAGTTCAATTAGGGCCCATCTGGCCGTAAAAACCGCCAAAAATCGGACATGTCCTATTTTTTGACCGCCACCATTCACTGGCTTATAAAAAAAATGGCCATGTGAATAGCCCCTTAGACTTTCATTGGTTTTAAAAACAGCCATGTTATAGTCATCATTACTAAATCCTATGTGACGGCCAATATTGCTATCATTCCAGTGCCTAGTAATACAGTTATACAGATACATGCTGTCATACAGTGTTCCCTTTAAAGACGTGTTTTTTTCCAGGAAACAGTACCACCCTTGTTCATAGACTGTACCTGCTATTGCGGGTCTGCCTCATTTAGCTGAATGGCGATAGTGTGCTATGTCAGACACGACCAATCAACAGTGAGATTCTCGTTTTTGCTAATCATGGACAACTCCTTTACCAGAAGAAGACAACGCAAGGATGTTTAAGTTGGAATAAATAGTGTTTGGTGGACAGAGGTAATGATCATATCTATGGTAGGAAACTAAATCTATAGGCTCAACTGAATCCTCCAAAACCTGAATTTTTTGGTATGCACAATCCAATAGTTTCACAATAGCTGATGGTCTCATGAACACAATGACTGATACAGACAATATGAACAGCAATTAGGATACTTTGTGTACTGACCATTATGTCCCATGAGCCTCAGATATATTGTGAAGGCTCCTATCACTTGTTTACAGTGGACATTTTGAAGAACATTATCTGTTGGTGGTTCCATCAAAGAGATTGTTTCTATTCCAATAATTCATGGCTTCTTTACTCTGTTGTATACTCTGTTTAGTTTGACAAAATTAAAAGTAGGATTTTTGGCAGTAACTGTTGGTATTTCTCTGTGATTACATTTTTAAAGAGTAGGAGGAAATGTAGGTACTTTTCTCAGAGGTGTACACAGATCTCATATGACCCCATAGCAAAACTTAGGGCTCACACAAACTTATTTTTTTCTGTGTCTGTTGCTTTTTTTTTGTATGCGGAACCATTCATTTCAATGGGGCCGCAAAAAAAAAATGAAATTACTTCATGTGTATTCCTTATACATATGTCCGCAAGTCCGTTCCACCACAAAGTAGAACATGTCCTATTCTTGTCCGTTTGGAAGAAAAGGACAGGCATTGTTACAATGGATCCACAAATAAAAACGGATGCAACACGTCACACGGATGTCATCCATTTTTTTTGCAGATCCGTGTTTTATGGCCCAAATGCTCGTGTGCATGAGCCCTTAAGCTGGATTTACACTGGCCGACCGAGAGGCTGATTGTCAGGAAGGAAGCGTTCCTTCTCGACAGTCGGCTGCTTGTTCAGTGAAGGAGACCGCTGCATTTACATGCAGTGATCTTCTTCACTGTATGAGGATGAGTGGTCAGTATTTATGGCTGCGACCATGCCAAGAAAGGACATGTCCTTTTTTTTAGTGCGGTCATTGTCATAAATCATGGCTTTCCATGGAAAACAATAGGATGTGGATTCTGTGCTTTCCATGTTTTTCAGTTCATTAATATTTCTGGGATGCCTTGCGCCTTCACGACCTGCTCAGTTCATGCCACAGTATTTTGATTTGACTCCAAAACACAAATCTTTTTAAACCATTCTTATAGGAAATGTGTCACCATTTTTTTTTTCTGGCAGTTAAAAAACCAGATAGCAAAACATGTCCCTTTTTTCTAATCCATTTTTATTCTCTGATTACAGAATTTTTTAATTCGATTTCCTGAACATGATTATGGAGGTGGCCATATTGTCTAAGCTGTTCTTAAGAGCATTTAGAAAGCATTAAGAAAATTGCTTTACAGCAGCCCCATGGTCCATAGACACAATGGACAGGAGGGGACCCTATTGACTTCTATTGGAGAGTCCTTGTACAAGAGGTGATATCATTACAGGCAGGATTAGAATGACAGATAAGCAGGTAGCTGCAGTTAAGTGATCTGTACACAACAGGAAGTGGCGTCTATTATTAGGCTTAGTGGGGAGTAGAAAAACTGCAGGATTTTAGTTATATATATATATTTTGACATGGAAAATTAAAAATAACATCACCAAAATATGTTCAACATAAAAATGTTATTTAAACAATAGACCATTTTCTGATGACCCATTCCCTTTAGCGTGATTTACTTGCATACGTTGGTTAACTGTCTTGTTGCATCACCCAATATCTCTTCAATTTAATGTAATGGACTGTTAGATTCTCCTGGAAAATGTTCCCTCATTGATCACAAACCATCCAGACCTGAAGCAGCAAAGCAGTCTAAAACCATGATGCTCCCTTGACCATGCTTCACAGTTGCAATGAGGTCTTGCCAGTCTTGAGCAAACCTGTGATAGGTCACAATGGGTTTTCTTTTGGACAGCAGTGTTCTCCTTTATGGTGTCCTTCGATGAACACCATTCTTGTTTAGTGTTTTTCTAAAAGTAGACACACAAACACAGGTTTTTGCAGTTTGTAGAGATTTCTGGAGTCTTTTGCTGCTAAGGCCCTTTTACAGAGCCAAGGATCGGGAAAGAGCAGTTGTATGCTCATTCCCGATAATTGGCCTGAGTAAATGTGCTGCCATTCACATGATGAACAAGCAAACTCTCATGTATTGACTAATCGCATCTTTTTGTGGCACAGAAAATCGTTAAAACTTTAAAATTCCAGTACGTTGTTACAAGGATTTGCCGCTGCAGGTCCCAAAGGTGAAATGGGTACAATTGACAAAACGCATGGAAATAAAATGGTTGTTTGCTATCAGCACATTGCCCTGTGTAAACACAGAGATGTGCCTTGGGCAGACAGTAGATCTGTATGGGATTGGGCAATAACAGTAGCAGTAGCTTGTCACCAAATGCAGCTGTCATCTCTGCTCAAGTTCAGTCAGTTATCTGGAATGTTCAGTTCCTTCCCGATAATTGCCTTGACATCAACTTTTGTAACAGGACCCTCACCATTGTTTTTTTTCTCACTTCTTTCAAGATTGACGGTTGTGCTCATGAAGTGATCTTAATGGGACACCCTCTCCTAGTGAAAGTATTGACAGTTCTGAATTCTTTCCATTTCTACATAATCTAATTTGTCTAAGCGAAGATCGATGTACACCCTAACCTTTTCACACAAACCAATCTATCTTGAAAAGAACAAATTAATCAGTAACCAGGCTTTGTATGTCTTTATTTAATGGGCACAGCACCTGTAAAATACACTTCAAATCTCATCTCCTTAGTTGAAACACCTTTTGCCAATAAAGTCTTAGAGAAGTCATTAACAAAGAGGTTCACTTACCTAGTCTACTGTTGCTGTGGATATTTACTCAAAGTGATTAATAAAAGACATGAACAGTACATTATGTGTTATTTAACTAGATTTTGTTATCTATAATTGTGACTTAAATAACAAATCAGACCACACTTTATAGTAATCAATACAGAAACCCAAGTAATTCCAAAAGGGTTCCCATAATTTTTCTTGCAATTGTACATGGATCTTATTTAAGGTCTAGGTCTTAAATAAACTCAGTGCTGAACTCCACTGACAACATTAGTCCTTTCGTTCTAAAAGTCACAAGACAGAGTAGTCTAGATGCTCCAAATATGGGCAACCAGTTCAAAGTCAATCTCCAATCAAAATTGGCATGCTTGCCCCACATACATCGAAAGTGTATGGCCAACTTGTTACATCCTTACTTGTGATTTTTTGTTTCTGGTAGAGGGTCATTTAGTAAGGTCTCTGCTGATAGGGCAGCAACTCAAGGAAAATATGGAAATATATGATAAATCTTCAGCCTAGTGTTGAACCAAACAAAGCATTTGAAGTGGAAATCAGTCCAAAGTGTAGGAAAACTTTGATTTGCCACAAAGTTGAAATTCCTCTTGCTTCGTGGTAACGAATATGGTTTTCCTAAAATGGCAGCTGCAGTAAAAGAAAAACGCCTGGGAACGCATAATGCTGTGCAGCCAGCCATTCCGCAGATAGCCATCCCCTGTCGTGTCACAGCTCTATTAAAGCCTCATCCCACACAGTCCTGCCATTTTACTCTGAGCTGAGCATAGGGAGAGACGGGCAAGTGCCACTGCTCATGCACTAGGGACAGTGTTGTGGCAATAATCCGGTAGCCATATTTGATTCATTTACCATGTTCTGCCATGTTGTCTTAATTCTAATAATTCAAAAAGCAAAATACTACTAGGTTCATAGTAGGAAGGGATCCCGGACCTTATGGAGGGATCCACATGGGATTATGGTCATCCCTGTTGTGGATCCCTCAATTTTATTGCTTTGAGGAAGGTTTTCTCACCTCAATGTTGTGTACCATCTCTGGTACCATCACACTAGTGATGAGAAATCTAGTTCATTTTGGGGATTAGTTCGTTTTGATCTAGTTCACCGGAAAGATTACAATTAACTATAAGGTAGATAGCGTTCAAAAAAAGAAAAACAAAAAACCTTTATTTAGAGAATTATATAAAAGGCTATCTGCCCAAAAACTTAGTGTAAAAAGAGGGTAGGGAATAAATGGTGCCCCCTAGAGTGCTCTCCTGGAGTATCACCCCCTAGCCCGCTCAAAACACTGGGTCTGGTAGAACCACTCACACCTCTACCATGCCCACTTGAAACAGCAGCAATGTGGTGTCACATCAAGCAGACATACACTATCCAGGAAGCGCACCTGCAGATCATGCACCTCATACACACCAGACCTAACCACTGGATAATGGGGTGCTGCTTCTACCTATTCTGTCTGATTCCCTAAATTAACCCTCCTGTTTGTAGGCTGCTAACATCATACTCCTTAACGCTGAATGCATTTCATTGCTGTAGGAACAGCAAATCATCAGGAGCAGCGTGGAGAAAAACACAATAGTACATTGCGCGCCACTGATGGCGTGCGCACAACAGAGTAGAGCCTCCGGCACTATGACGGCCATAACATGGCCGCCGGTGCGCTACTGTTAAATAGCAGAAGCCCCACCCTACAGGAGGAGCCTTGCGGCGGGATCCAATCAAACAAGAAGGCTTAGGGAGATGTGCCTTCCCTCTGCCTGTCAATACATGGCTAGGTCCGAGGGTGGAAACGATACATAAAAAAAGGTGAATACTAGGTGGCTTCATAAAACCTGTACAACCGGAGAACATAGTACTCCTAATATAGCTGGGCATTAAAGGAGGAGATGTTAACTTACCAGAAAACACATTGGAACGTATGAACTCACAACAAAAATGCCATTGATAATGTGGATACAAAGTAAAATTAGAGGAGGGACAATCTATTATACTTTGTGTCATTACTAAAAAAAGGGAACATTATCCATAGCTGCCTATCCTTAATTACACGACCTAACGATCTAGCAAGGGCAATTAGGCCTTGAGCAACATCACATGCTGTCATCACAGACCTAAAGGGGCCTAAAGATAAACTGTATTCCCCTTATGCTTAAGATTGCCAGGGCCAAATAAAATATGTAAAGATGGCCACCAACATATCCGCCACCTGGCACCTGAGCCAACCCCTCACAGGACAGGGTGGCAATTATGTGCCAAAAAGAGTGTCGGAAAAGGCCTGATTTAAAGATAGAATAGTAGTCAAATACATACAAAGTGTCCAAACCTAACCTTGCTGTGTAGATGACACTACTTTATGTATCCACCAACATAAGATAAACAATTGATGACCTAAAAAAAAAAAATGCCAGTCCAAAACCATCAGTGTTACCCACCAGCTACGATCTCAGAAGTATATACATGCCCGGGACAGATGACAACACAGTGAAATTATGTATAAGGGAAGAGAGGACAAAGCAGATAGGTAAAACACTTAGAAAAACAGATTTGTGACATACACTAACCGAAATTCTTATATGAAGCAAGTATATGAAATGAACTTATTCAGACCCCTTTGTCTCACTGTTTGTAGCCTGAAGGTCCATTCCACTTCTTTATGTAATAACAAGATATCCGTGTCACCTCCTCTAGGAGATGGCCTCACATGTTCAATCCCCTGAAAAGTCACACAGTCAAATCTTCCTGGATGGAACGTCACAATGTGCTGTGCCAATGGGGTATCATTCTGCTTGGTAATATCCGAAAGCTGCTCCCATATAAGCCTCTTAAATTCCCTCTTGGTTTTTCCTAAGTATTGCTTACAGGTGGCCAAATACACCACTCCTACTGTCCTGCAGTTGATAAAAGATCTTATGTTATAACTGCGTCCAGTAACAGAGCTGGTTACAGTGTTGCCCTTATTGAGGGTCATACAGGCAACACAATTGCCACACTTGAATGTACCAGGCGGTCTTTTAGGAAGCCATGTCTCACTCACTGGGATGCTAAAAGTGCTATGTACCAACCTGTCTCTTAGATTGCCACCTAGTACATGATTAGTGGGTATTCCCCCACCAAGTCACCTATAATAGGACCTGACTGGAGGATATTCCATGAATGCTGGAGAGTTCTGTGCATCTGTTTGTGAGCCATGTCAAAGTTCATGGTTATCTGCATTTTGCCATCATCCGGTGCCTGCTTTTTAGGATATAAAAGTCTATCCCTGTCACAACTTGCAGCATTTTAAAAGGCCATCCTCAAAGATGATTCAGGGAAACCCCTCTGCGTAAATCTCCTATGCAGGTCATCTGCTGCCGTCCTGAAATCGGTCCACTCAGAGCAGTTTCGCCGGGCTCTGAGGTATTGGCCTTTGGAATTCCTCTTTTAAGTGGCACCAGATGTCCACTGTCCCATTGGAGCAGGGAATTAGTGGCTGTGAATTTTCAGAACATATTTGTGACTATTCTCCTGTCTTGATTAACACTAATAGAGAGGTTCAGGAAGGTGAGATTAGATTCACTGATCTCACACGTGAAGAACAGTCCCCAATCATTCACATTCAATGAGGACACAAACCCATTGAATCCTTCCTTGGTACGCCTCCACAGGACGAATATGTCATCAATGTACCTCATCAATATTAAAATGGATGAGGCCCATTGTTCCATCGGTTCCCCGAACACTATCTTCTTCTCCCACCAGCCTTGGTAGAGGTTGGTAAATGTCGGGGCACAGGGGCTCCCCATCGCCATCCCCCTGAGCTGGTGGTAGATGCATCTGTCTAAGGAGAAGATGTTATGGCTCAAAATTTATTTGAGCAATGTCAACACAAATTCACTATGCAGCATGAAGTGTGCACCCCTTTTTAGCATGAATGTGCTAATTGCATCACATTCCTTTTCATGCGGAATCGAGCTGTATAAAGCTTCTACATCCAAGATTGCTAGCAGGGTGCCTTCCTCTTCCTGCACGTCATTGAGGTGTCTCAGGACATCCATAGTATCTTGGACATAAGACGGTAAGCTTGTAATGAAAGGTCTGAGGATCCGTTCAACGTAGATACTGATCTTTTCAGTTACACTGCCTATCCTAGATACAATAGGTCTTCTCTTAAGGGGAGATGTCCCCTCGTGTACCTTGGGAAGGCCGTGGAAAGATGGTTAAAATAGGGCACTGAGGTAGCAAATTCCGTCTTGCTAATAAGCCTCTGTTGTTTCCCATTTTCTATAATCAGCTTTAATTCACTCTTAAACCTCTCGGTGGGGTTGCTGTCTAGTTTCTTGTAACACGCCTCATCATTGAGAATCCTTTTACACATATCCACATACCTTTCACTGTCCAAGATCACTATGTTGCCCCCTTTATCGGAGGGTTTTATAGTGATGGTATAATCATTGTGTAAAGCCTCTAGGGACACACCCTTATCTTGGGTCAAGTTGGACGCCGAAAGTTGACCCACATTGAGGGATCTAAGCTTCTGAGTGGGCGGCAATAATCCAATGGCCATGTTCGATCCATTTACCATGTTCTGCCATCTTGTCTTAACCCTAATAACTAGGTTCATAGTAGAAAGGGATCCCAGACCTTATGGAGGGATCCACATGGGATTATGGTCATCCCTGATGTAGATCCCTCAAGTTTATTGCTTTGAGGAAGGTTTTCTCGCCTCAGTGCTGTGTACCATCTCTGGTAGTGATGAGACATCTAGTTCATTTTGGGGATTAGTTAGTTTTAATCTAGTTCACCTGAAAGATTAGTTCAAACAATTAGTTCCTTTAGTTCCTTTAGTTCCTTTAGTTCACTATGTCTCTGGCTCTGTGATGCTACTGACAAGTGATTTGAAGCACAGATATGCTCTGCTACACGGGATTAACAGCTCCTTGGTTGGATGAATCCTGACAGTCTAGTTCAATGAGATGCAAAAAACTGAGCACAGCAGCGCCCCCTATAGCAGTTCAGATCCACTGAACGTGAATGTATGAGCTGAAAAGCAGTGCAGCAGCGCCTATAGCATCTTCAGCACAAAGTGGGGGAGGGGCAGGAGCCAGAAGCAAGACTGGACCTCTGGACTATCAGGATGAGGATTTTATCACAAAGTTGAGTTTTATGAGCCTAGACACACACTGTACACTTATTCTCTCTTACTTATACACAGGCTGAGTATAAGCAGTGTCATTTCAGAGATATTTTGTTGTATTTCATTTGTATTTGCTGGTATATATTGTGTTTTCCTACTTTTGTAGCAGTAGGAACTATAAAGAAAGTGGTAGTAACAGTGATCCTGCTGATGCTGCTGTGTCATCACTGTCTTCTCCTTCCAGTTTCTTTAGTTCCTGGTGAAGTAAGCTTTGTCAGGAATGTGAAATAAAAGAGTTAGTTTACTTAGAAGATCAGTTCATTTTGAACTGATCGTTCATGAACTATCCATCACTAATCTCTGGTGCCAACAATCGAACAGTGATCAGCCGGCACTCCGTTCCAAGGCGTGGTGCACGTTTCAGAGATAGCAATCTCAGCATATAGTGTAAGGAAAGACCGGCACTCACTTGATCTTCGTATTCTTATGATGCTTTTATTAGTAACATATAGGATTCTGTGACCCGTGCGTTTCGGCTCACAATCTGAGCCTTCCTCAATCAGGTATCCAATCCAATCATTTGATTGGATACCTGTTTGAGGAAGGCTCAGATTGTGAGCTGAAACGCATGCATCACAGAATCCTATATGTGACTAATAAAAGCATCATAAGAATACGAAGATCAAGTGAGTGCCGGTCTTTCCTTACACTAATCTCTGGTGCCATCACAGAGGAGGACAAGGGCTTCAGCATACATGCTGCGACTACCCCGATCCCCACCGGAGCAGACCCAGATGACCACTGCATCTGAAGGGTTAAAAATTAGTGCTGGGTGTCTGCTCTTTAGAACAGCACTCTGCTGCACGCACCAGCAGGCGCCATTTTTAAATGCCTGGCTGCCAACATAAATTTACTGGCAGCGGTTGCGAAAGAGTTAACTTCCAAGCCTTCACACTGAGATTGGGACACCAAATAGGAAGAATATGATTATGGATAATAATAAGTCTAGACAGATAACGCTGGTGCTGTAAAAGGTTACTTTACCAGGTGTGTATTATCTGTCTAGGGAAAGAAAAGAGGGAAAAAAGGAGCTTAAAGAGCCACTCCCCATGATTCTTAAGATATATATAACTAGATTAAGGGAATTCCGCGAATCGGTGAAAAAGTGCACCTTACGTATTTTCCAAGGCCTCCAGCGCTATAAAGCGTTGAATCAGTGTGTGATACACTTAACAGCAAAAATGGGGTGAGAGCAGTAGTATAGCACAAAAGTAGAATAAAGTAGAGGAATAGTTGTATAAAGGACATGGATATCAATCACCCATAACTGTAGGACTATGTTCAAATAGAAGGATCATTTGATGGCATCAAATCTGTTTCACATCAAATCAAACTTATGGTATGTACTCACTTCGCTGGGGGGTTGTCTGTAGGATAAGCTCAATACACCTGGCCAGGATCGCGTGTAGGTGTATGGAGATCGATGGCAGCACAATCTCAGGGCTTCTGATCAATCTTCTTTATTAGGAATTTGTGTATGGTTTACCCACACTTTACTTAGCTGCTCTATATATATATATATATATATATATATATATATTATTTTTTTTTACTACCTATTTTCTTACTACCTATTTTCCCTCTTGGCTAACTGCCTTGATTGATCAAACCTTCACCACTTCTGGCGCCCACAGTTCTTCATCTTTGAAGGAATTTTTACACCCAAAGATTTGATTAACCTCCTCCTGCTTTTTTCTCATTTTTTTTTTTTTCTCTACCGCTCTTATATCAAGAATGTGATTAGGCAGAGTGACCTGGGTATACCTGATTTATAGCGATTAGTAACAAATTAATTCGGAACAAATCGAATTTCTTTGCAGACTTCAGTGAATTGGCCAAATACAATTTTTCAAAACTTCCCTCATCTCTAATCATAGTCAATAGTGCCTATCCAGCTCCATTTGGTTCAGTTATGTGCTAAATCCCACATGTCCATTTTTTTCTTTGTTCTGCTCCTCTAACAGAACAAAATGGAAATGACTAGTGCTGGTGTGAACACGCCCTTAGCTTGCTTTTCTCTCTTGGTAAGAAGCAGGATTTGAGCAGAAAACAGTCAGCAGGGACAATAACTAAAGTCTAAAATAAAAATCCAGTTAATCATTCTCCAGCTAGGACAACCAGTTACTGACACCAATTAAAGCTGATGCTCCAAGAGATCACTTATAGTTCTAGAGGTCAAAAGTCAACAAATTGAGTTATCTAATTTTCTCCTATTTGGCAATTTCTAAATAGGATTGATCACATCCACCTCACTCAAATAATGACTGCTATACTGCGCTCAGCTGGAGGACTGAAACAGGCAGAAGGAAGCAGATATAAACCATAAATCACACAGAAATAGACTAGGACATCCAAAGCAACTCTGGTCAACCACACAATGGTAAAAGTAGGCAAGATAGAAATGCATTCCAAAATCTGCGTGAGAAGTGATGAAACCTCCAGCAAAGCAGCAAAGACTGGAAAATAGGTGGTTACAAGTAAATCTTCTTACAAAAGTCTGACAAGAAGTATAATGGACTATAAATATGTCAATAAAGGCACAGCATGGTAAAAAAGTCTGCTTTACTTTTCTCCAGAACCGGGCCACTCTTGTCCCTCTCTGGTACTGCAGCTCATCTCTATTCATTTCAATATATAAAAAATACAAATGAGATTTTTAATTAAAAAGAGGCTCCATAGAAATGTTAGAACAATGTTATTCATCTGAAATGTACCTTGTAGCTCTGAGAACATTTAAAAATCTACTTGGGGGGGGGGGGGGTGGACTTTTCAGATTGCTTTCACTTGTAAACCCATTAGTAAAACAGAAGCTACAATTTACATTCACACACATTTTCGGTATAGGCTGCAGGTAAAGGTAGAACTCCACTTCTAAACGCAGAGAACTTAGGGGCACGTTTATACGTTTATTAAGACCAGCGTTTTAGACCTCAGTCTTAATAAGCCCCTGTGCTGGATCACCGAAGTTGTGTAGAGGTGCCGGCTTCTACATAACTTCAGTGCATCCAGCACCCATTCTAAATAAAAGCTTCCTAGCTGTCTTACATTTAGACCATTTTGTATGCCTAAAACAGGCATAGAAAATGATGAATGAGACGGGCCGCCCCGTCCTTTCCCGTCCATGCCATGCCCCCTTTTTTAGACCTGGTAGGAGCGAGAAAGAAGTCACAGATTCTGCCACAAAATGACGTGCGACAGAATCTGCGCCAGATATACGCCATAAAGTGGTGTATATCTGTTTGTAAATGACCCCTTAATATTTTCACTCATAACACTGAGATCTTACTAACTATACCAATATTATATAAATGGAGCGATGGTAACATAAAATCATGCTTTACAGTAACTGACCACAAAACAAAGGAGGGATCTACTTCCACTAATTGGCTCAACAGGACTTCCACCAGCTGGTTTCCCTCTGTCACCATTTCATCCTCTCCTTTGGGACCTTAAAACAGGTTTAGTGAAATTAGCCATACCATTTACAAGAACTGAAATGGTTTTATGTTATCTGTGTCATCAACACCAACCTACAAAAACAGAAAGCAAACTGTCAAATACCAAAGTCCTAGCCATTGCGACTCCAGACCCTGACCTGCCTTCATAGACCACTTGCGTCTTGGAAAAATCTTACTCATTCACACATCAAAACAAAATGATTTGTTTGCCATGGTAAATTCATGATTATACTATTTTATTTGATATTCTATTATTTTTCTGAGCATGATGGCTCAGTGGACTTGTGCATTGCAGCGCTGAGGTCCTCCTTCCAAATCCAACCTAAGAACAACATCTGCATGGAGATTGTATGTTCTCCCCATGTTTGTGTGGGTTTTCTCCGTGTACTCCGGTTTCCTCCCACACACCAAAGACATCCTGATAGGGATTTTAGATTTTGAGCTCTACTGGGGGCAGCTTAATGCTAATGTATGTAAAACGCTGCGAAATATGTCAGCGCTGTGTAAGTGAGTAACATAAAAAATTAATAAATAAACCTCCCTTTCTTTAGACAATAGGTTGACTATGTAGTTTGGAGCTGTTTCATTCCCAGATTAATGCGGATGGTTCCTGTGGTACAGAAACATTTTGGAAGCTATTCAGTATATTATTAATAGAGGATGATACATGCTGTTGGTGAGCATAAACACTTGGGCCAGCTGCACATGGCAGACAGCTCCCACTGCGGCAGCCACTTGGGCCCATACTATAATCCAGACCTTAAAGCTCCTGACAGAGGCTCACGCTGTAGACTGGTAGGTGCTGCAGGAAAAAGGGCAGCAAACTTCAATAAACCCCAGCAGATTAATCTTTTACTGGTTACAATTTTCCTGTTAAAGGGAATCTGCCACCAGCGACCTCCCCATCACATGTTTGCATAGACACATAGCTGAGGTTCACTTGATTAAAACAGTGTTTTTCTTTTGTTCCAAGGCTCCATTCCCAATTTATGATACTTTTTCTTAATAGCCAAATTAGTTATTTGGTGCAACGAGGGTGTTTCCGTTGCTCTTATTGCACAAAAGCTCCACTAATTGCTGTGGCCAGTAGCTCCCTGGCTGCTCTGATTGGCAGGGACAGGCAGAGGCAAGGCAGCAACGGATGGCTGGCCATAGAAAGGAGTAAAGCTTGGATGCAACAAGAACAATGGTGACGTCCTCATTGCACCAAAGGCCTAATCTGCATATAAATAAAAAGTCTATCTCAGGAATGGAGCTTCCGATAAACAAATGAAAAACTGCGTTGTCATCAGGTGAACCACAGCTATATGTCTATACAAACAGATGGATAGGTCGGTTGCTGGTCGGACCTTGTCTGCCATTACCCTGCCTAAAAAAAATTGGGCAAATTTACTAATATGAAAGCGCCTAGACCTTGTAAAGTTTTGCCCAATTTGGTATATTATTGGTGCATAATGTTGCATTGATTTTTAGACCTGTTTTTGAAGCACATGCACCACAAGAATAATTCTCTGCGTCTAGCTCGTCTGTTTTGAATTTTCAGCTCAACAACGAAATCGGAAAATCCTCTGGAAAATGTCACTTTTATTATTCTAGATTTGAATTAAATATAATTAAAACAGAAATTGTGCAAGGTGCACCAGTGTGTGAGGAGTGCAAAGGATAAGGACTCTGAGCCCAATGAAAGGCTGCTCACCAGATGAAAGCCTTGGGTGCAAACATGTCCCTGGGATTACCCAGGGAATAGTCTGGATGTCCACTGCAGTAGCCGCTCCTTCCCGCTGAACCCTTGTACCGAAGACCAGAAGAAAAGTAAAATTAAAATAATAAAAAAGGGTAACTGGGGCCATCACTGGATAGACTAAAGTTTAATTAAACAACAACAGGATCCAAGCAACAGGGTACAGCATTTAAAACAGGACCCCTTTGAGATGCGATGAAGAAGGGAAACCCCCTTTGAAATGTAATACCCTGTTCTTTGTACTTTATTTTTTTTTTATTAAAGGGGTTGTCTGGGTTCAGAGCTGAACCTGGACATGTCCCCATTTTCACCCAGGCAGCCCCCCCGATATGAGCATCTGAGCATTTCAGGCTTTTCTTTTTAGAAAATGGGGATTTATCCGGGTTCAGACAACCCCTTAAAACTTTAATCTGTCCAGTGAGTACCCCAAATTCCCTTTTTTATTATTTTAACTTCAAATAAATATAGTTATTCCACAACTCAGGTGCCTTAAGTGCATTTAACCCCTTAATGACCCACCTAATTTTAACCTTAAGGACCAGTAACATATTTTCCCTTCAAGAGGATTAATTGTTTATTTTTTCTTCAATTTAGCTTTATGAAACCCTACATTTTGCAGGACAAGTTGTAAGTTTATAGGAGCTATTTTGGGGTACATATAATATACTGATTACCTTTTTTTTTTTGGTAGGGGTATATTTTTACAGTGTTCATTATATTGTATAAATAACATGACAAATTTAATCTGTGGGTCCGTACAATTTCAATAATACCAAATTTATATAGTTCAACTTGTAATTATGGTATACTGTTTGCACAATAGAAACACTTTTCCTATATATATACCCTATATATATTTTTTTATTTTATTAACTAGGTTTTCTCTGACAGATAATATATTAAGTTTATAGTATTTGTTGTTACATATGTGATATACATTTTTTTCAATAATAAAACATTGTATGAGAGAACTTTTTTTTACATTTTTTTTCTGTAAACCAACTTAAGTGTCACAGTCAACATTAACAGCAGCGTTTAAGGAGTTAATCAGCTGATTTTATTTTTTATTAATCATATTTGACAGTCAGAAAGCAAGTATGCTTTCTAATTGATATGGAAAAAGAATAGAATGTCTGAATATTAGAGGGATAGGAGTAAGGTCTGACATCTTTCTTTTCTACCTCCACACTGCCTGTGTATCCTCCTCCACACAGGCTGAAGAGAGAGCAGTAATGCTGTATATGCGACTCTCACTTCAGCATGCTTTAATTAGGGCTAGATCACAACTAGGGCATTGTTCTTGTTCTTGTTTTAACCCCTTCAACTTCCATCATGGCTGTATAATATAGCAGGCACATGGCTGCACTGAAGAGGACAGAACCCATTCATTTAAAGGGATTTTCCTAGATTTTTATACTGACCTATCCAGATACTGACCTATCCATTCAGATACTGATGACCTATCCTGAGGATAGGTCATCAGTATCTAAACCTCGGAAAAAACCCCTTTAAACACTCAAATCCTTTGATCAACACCAATCGCGGCATCTGTGGAGTTAGCCACAGGAAAGCAGCTCCCTCTGCCTTCTGATCAGAGTCCCCACAGTGAAATTGGGGGTCTCTGATCAGTTACCATGGGAGCCTGGACACTTCTGAATCTTTACAGGCCTGCCATGGTAAGCTCCCTGCTGCCCTAATAGATCTCTATTAGGCTGAATGCGATAATCGATCAAAAGATCCCAAACTCTAGCCTCCTAAGGGGGTTAAAAATTATTACAATGAAAGTAAAAAAAAAGCATGAAAATAAAAGTTTAAAGTTTAAATCACCGCTCTTTCCCAACTTTATGTATGAAACTACACTCACCTAAAGAATTATTAGGAACACCTGTTCTATTTCTCATTAATGCAATTATCTAGTCAACCAATCACATGGCAGTTGCTTCAATGCATTTAGGGGTGTGGTCCTGGTCAAGACAATCTCCTGAACTCCAAACTGAATGTCAGAATAGGAAAGAAAGGTGATTTAAGCAATTTTGAGCGTGGCATGGTTGTTGGTGCCAGACAGGCCGGTCTGAGTATTTCACAATCTGCTCAGTTACTGGGATTTTCATGCACAACCATTTCTAGGGTTTACAAAGAATGGTGTGAAAAGGGAAAAACATCCAGTATGCGGCAGTCCTGTGGGCGAAAATGCCTTGTTGATGCTAGAGGTCAGAGGACAATGGGCCGACTGATTCAAGCTAATAGAAGAGCAACGTTGACTGAAATAACCGAGGTATGCAGCAAAGCATTTGTGAAGCCACAACACGCACAACCTTGAGGCGGATGGGCTACAATAGCAGAAGACCCCACCGGTACCACTCATCTCCACTACAAATAGGAAAAAGAGGCTACAATTTGCGTGAGCTCACCAAAATTGTACTGTTGAAGACTGGAAAAATGTTGCCTGGTCTGATGAGTCTCGATTTCTGTTGAGACATTCAAATGGTAGAGTCCGAATTTGCCGTAAACAGAATGAGAACATGTATCCATCATGCCTTGTTACCACTGTGCAGGCTGATGGTAGTGGTGTAAAGGTGTGGGGGATGTTTTCTGGGCACACTTTAGGCCCCTTAGTGCCAATTGGCCATCGTTTAAATGCCACGGGCTACCTGAGCATTGTTTCTGACCATGTTCATCCCTTCATGACCACCATGTACCCATCCTCTGATGGCTACTTCCAGCAGGATAATGCACCATGTCACAAAGCTCAAATCATTTCAAATTGGTTTCTTGAACATGACAATGAGTTCACTGTACTAAAATGGCCCCCACAGTCACCAGATCTCAACCCAATAGAGCATCTTTGGGATGTGGTAGAACGGGAGCTTCTTGCCCTGGATGTGCATCCCTCAAATCTCCATCAACTGCAAGATGCTATCCTATCAATATGGGCCAACATTTCTAAAGAATACTATCAGCACCTTGTTGAATCAATGCCACATAGAATTAAGGCAGTTCTGAAGGCAAAAGGGGGTCCAACACCGTATTAATATGGTGTTCCTAATAAAAAAGTTTTGGATGTCAGAAAGTAGCGATATAAAGAAAATTTAGATTTTTTCAAAGGTTTTAAGTAGTAAAGAAATATATACAAGTTTGGTATCGCTGCAGAACAAGAACATCATGTCATTTTTAGTGTGTGGTGAATGGCTTGATGTCAAAACCTCAAAAACCTTGGTGCTATTTTTTTCATTTAACCTCACAAGAATTTTTTCTGTTTTCCAATAATAGCCATGGTACATGGTAATGGTAATGTAAATTAAATGGTGCCCTTACAAAATACAATTTATCCGGCAATCAATAAGCCCTCATGTGGCTAGATTAATGGAAAATTTAAAACGTTATGGCTATTGTTACGTGGGAGGAGAAAACTAAAATGCAAAACCAGAAATGGACCCGGCACTTAAGGGGCTAATGCCAAGATCACACACTGCTCTAGCTGCCTTCTAGCCTGAAAAAGAGCCCTTAAGGCTGTATTAGCCAGCCAGATCAGGCAGGCCATTGTCGGGGAGGGAAGTGTTACTTCCGGCAATCACCTAGTTAGTGGAGGAGACCACTCCTATTACATGCAGTGATCTCCTCCAGAGTATGGGAAGGACTGATTGCTAATGCCATCGCCCTTCCCTATACTTAATCATTATTTTCCAGCAGCAGGTTTTTAACTCTGTTGAAAGATTTGGAGTGCCCGGATGAACAGTGAATCAGTGGCAATATTATACTGCCAGACCATTGATAACAAGCGTTACTTCTCGTTAGCGTTCATCTGACAGACAATCTGCCAGTCTAATACAGCCTTAAGAAGTGGTCTACAGCCACACAGCCTGTCTGGAGGTGTGCAAAACAGTACTGTCCAGTTCTGATTGTATGAACCTAGCTCAGGCTAATCAGTGAGTAGGTTAAAAAGCTGTGCGGCAAATGTTTGGTGCAAAGTAAGCTAAACCAGTAGTTGGTGTACCAAAAATTTGTATCTGGACACCAAACTGATTATACAACATGAACCTCTGTAATAAATTTGATCTTAAGATTGCTTGGTCTCAGTGTATACTGTTTACAACTTAAAAGAATTAGTAAATATGCCCTAATAATTTGTGTCGTTTTAGGCCTTTCTCCTGATTTTCCTATAATATTTATCCCAGAGTCCCTACCGATACTTGCCAATAGTGAATGTCTACTGCATTGTAGAATATATCAGCAAAAAGAAAAAGTTACTAATCCATTTTAAGGAATGAAAGTGAAATTTCCATTGACTACAAATCACTTGTTTCCAATCAAAGGCCACCAATCATTCATATTTTGTCAACTAGAATTAAATACGGTTTTCATTACCCGGTGCAAATATAATGTTCATAAGTATTTTACGCGAAGAGAAGCCTCCAAGTTAACATGTAAGTTCAAAGATGTTCATAGAACACCAGTTTTTTGTATAATAACCTGTGTATGCCAAACCATTGCTAGCACCGTATATACAATTTGTTTAATTGGATCCAAAATGTGAAAGCTATATCATGAAGCCAGATCCTTTGTAACAGTGACCACAGGCCATGTGCACGATATCTATCCCTCCCTCCTTCACCTGCAGGCTTTATAGAGTATTGTTTATTTAAGACAAGCTGCACCTGCTTCCCACCTGCCTGCTTTGTGCCTGGCCTGCAGCTCACACAAAGCTTGTTTTTCCTGGAAATGTGCCTATTAAAAAAAGGTTTTCTGAGTCTCAAACCTGCAAATGACCCAATGAAAGAAGAATCAAGGTCTTATCACTCTAATCATTTACTGACCACCTCCACCACACCTCTATGGTTTTACTAGTGCAAAATTCACATAGTTACATAGTTTTTTCAGCTAAAATAAAAAGAAACGTCCATTATTAACTTATATTAACTTTTAAAACTTAATTATTAAATCCAGAAGAAGAATTGGGGAAAATACATTTTGTTCCTGGCAAAAGTAAAAAAAAAAAATCTTTGATAAACTAAATAAACATGATTCATCCCTTTATATTGGTTATAGGTTTCAATGCAGAAGGTTATGAGATAAAGTTCTAGCCTTTTTTTATGCTGAAATAATATTTCCATGACTTTTACTGTAAAGAAGCCTTTCAGATATGGAAGCTGAATCCTTACAGACTATTATTTTAAAAAATGAGTTGGATATTCAGATTTCCTGTCCTTATGTTCAATACCCTACCATGGGAGCATTATGGTATGGGTTTTCATGGCTAGGCAGCTGGGAACAAGCTCAGTATCCCCATACACAGTGCTGCATGATGTCTGTAGTTTTATAATAGTAAGCATTATTAGACAGTATGGGTGTAAAATGTTCTCTCTAGATTGATGAATTAGACTGCATGCAGATAGTTTCACTGATAAATCTGGTTCTGGTCAACATCAGCAGAATTCTAGTGAATGGGCATTATCAGTCTGAGGCTGTTTGTCACGGTTGGGACTGGGTCTATTCGATCTGGTGAAGGAAATAAATACTTCTACAGCATTCAGTTACAGTACACTCATCATTGTATGCTTTTTATGACAAACAGTTGGGTAAGGCTCTTCCTTGCTTTAACTTTTCAGTGCCCCTATGCTCAAGGAAGAAACAAAATCAGTTCTGTGTGGAAGAACCTTGCTGGCATGATGTCGATCTTATTCTCAAACAACTTTGAGATGACTGCAAGCCAGGTAAACCTACCCACATCCAGGGGTAGATTGACCATAGACCCTACAGGGAAACCTCACGGTGGGCCAATGCCCAGGGGGCCACCTGAGCCTTTCTCACAGCCGCCAGTCAAGTAAGTAATGATTTAACCCTTCTCTCCTGACTCCTGAATTCAACTATATTACCATCCTTAGACAACTGGAGTAGGAGGACAAAACGTGGCAGCTTGTGCTGACCGCCACAGAGGGGTAGTTGGCTCTGCTGGGGTGGTATAATGTGCCGTAATATGATATTGATGGCCCAATTACTTGTGTTGACCCTGCCTTCTGTCAGTTTGCGCTTCACTACAAAATAGGGCCACTTTTATTTTTCTCCAGGGCCACTTTAAGTACTCAGTCTACCCCTGCCAACATCAGTGTCTAACCTCACTAAGTGTCTTATAACCAAATGTTTCTTGTTCCCAAAATGATATAGGCTGTTACAACTGCTTATCGATTACCAATGTTGTTTCTTGATTACTGTTTAAGAGGTTATCCCACAAAAACACAGTTATTGAATGTGTATGGCCAGTGAGTTCCTTTTTGTTTTTTTACCTGCCCTATATTTATAGATGAAAAAAGATTAGTTGATGCATAAGGACCTGGAACAAATCATGAATGGTTATGTATGTAATACAAAGGAGAAGTCTCCTGGGCACACACACATTTCTGTTCCATACGAGAAAACAGAGTTTGTTATAGAGGAGAACTATATCGGCACACTAAATCTGGGGTCACCTGAAGAGCAATTGAAACAGTATTTAATCTGTTAAAATGTGGTTTAATTTGTAAAAATAATGTATCATAAAAAATTGCCAATGTCCTTATATATTCACTTGCTATACATAAATAAATAAAATTTAATTAAATGAAGTAAAGTCTGAATAAATGAACAGTCCCGTACATGGATGAGTAAAGTTCACTGGTTTGATAAAATCCGTTAATGGGAAAAGTTCACTGGATTAGTGCGCTGTATCCACTGTATATTCCCATACAGTACATAAAACACTTTTATAATTTCAAGCAGTCAGTCCACAGGTTCAGTTTTATGGACTGATATCTGCGGTATTTCAGCGAACCAGTGTATGCGGTGGCGTCCCACCATGTATCAACCACACTGGTCGCTGCTACCTTTCTTGCAGTCTTCACAGATGCCACAAAACTCAGTTTTGCTCCTCTCCACGGAAATCTTTAGTAAAAGGCGATAGATTTATACGTTCTGAAGAGAAACCAGAGTATAATAGACCTGGAAATTGGGTCATAAATCAACAGGTTTATCTATCATGAGAAGGACTGGGTCCGGAGAAGAATTTATATAGAACTGACTCCCTCTGGTCAAATCGAAACTGTTTCGTACAATCTTTCAGAATTTGTAGTTGTCTTTGTGATATTAGAGAAGCAATAATCAATAATTATATTTGGTAGAAGAAACTGGCATCGGAGACACAGATCCATTGCCTTGCAAATAGACTTGTACTTTTGAAAAATAGTTCTTTTTTGCACAGGACACCTTAACCACTTGCCGCCACGCTAACGCCGATGGGCGTCAGCGCGGCGGCTCTCTCAGGTCTCACTGCCGCCTATCGGCGTCATCTCGTGAGACCCGAGATTTCACATGAACGCGCGCGCAGCGTGCGCGTTCATGTGATCGGAGCCGGGACAACTGAAACTACAGCCTGCCAGCGCTGATCATGCGCTGGCAGGCTGTAGATGCGGAAAAACGCATTTAAATGCATATCAGACGCTGTTTTGTAAACAGCGCCTGATATGCCTGCTGTCTGCTCGTCTGGTGGTCCCTTTGTTTGGGACCACCAGAGGAAACAAAGGTAAAGTGCACCAATCACTACACACACACCCCCCACCCCCATCACTGATTAACCCCTGATCACCCATGTCACCCCCTGATCACCAATGTCACCCCCTGATCACCCCCTGTCACCCCCTGTCACTAATCACCCCCTACAGGCTCATTCAGACGTCCAGTATGTGTTTTATGGATCCATGGATCTGCGGATCCATGGATCTACGGATCCGCAAAATACGGACACCGGCAATGTGCTTTCCGCATTTTGCAGATCCGCGACAGAACTATATAGAAAATGCTTTTTCTTGTCCGCAATTGCGGACAAGAATAGGACATGTTCTATATTTTTGCGGAACGGAAGTGCAGACTCGGAAGCTGGATCCGTAATTCCGATCCGAGCGGGACAAAGTCTGTCCCCATAGAAATGAATGGGTCCGCAACTCCGCTCCGCAAACAGAATTGCGGACGTGTGAATGGGGCATAAGGGTCCCTTATCACCGCCAGTTAGCTAGCTACTTGTTAGGTAGCTAGCGCCCAGCCCACCGCACCGCAGTCACTGATTTGGCAGAGATTTTTTCATCCACATTGATCGATGCGAATGAAAAATCTGCGCTGCTTCATTTTTTTTTTTTTTTTCAGCCCAGAGGCTGAACGGAAAAATCTCATTACCCGTATGCTCAATATAAGGAGAATCGCAGAAACTCCTAATGCTGGCCATACGTGTAATGATTATGGAGACCCTCAAATGCCAGGACAGCATAAATACCTCACATGTGACCCCATTTTAGAAAGAAGACACCCCAAGGTATTCCGTGAGGGGTATGGTGAGTTCATGCAAAATTTTATTTTTGTCACAAGTTAGTGGAATATGAGACTTTGTAAAAAAATATATATATATCAATTTCCGCTAACTTGTGCCAAAATTTTTTTTCTGTGAACTCGCCATGCCCCTCACGGAATACCTTGGGGTGTCTTCTTTCCAAAATGGGGTCACATGTGGGGTATTTATACTGACCTGGCATTTTAGGGGTCCTAAAGCGTGAGAATCCAAATGCGTAAAAATGGCTCAGAAATCTCTAAAGGTACTCATTGGTTTTAGGCCCCTTGAGATCTTGGCTGCAAAAGTGTCACACATGTAGTCGTCAGACTAGAGAGTAGGTGTAGCTTGGGTGTATTTTACATATACCCATACTTTGTGTGAGAAATATCGCTGTAAACGACAACTTTTTAATTTTTTTATACAAAGTTGTCAATTTACAGAGATATTACTCACTCCAACATGGGTATATGTAAAAATACACCCCAAAACACATTGCCCTACTTCTCCTGAGTACGGAGATACCACATGAGTGACACTTTTTGCAGCCTGGGTGCGCAAAGGGGCCCAAATTCCAACGAGTACCTTTAGCTTTTACATGGCTGCTCACAATTTAGCCCCGCCCAAAATGCCAGAACAGTACAAACACCTCACAAATGACCCCATTTTGAAAGAAGACACCCTAAGGTATTCGCTGAGGGGTATGGTGAGTCCATGAAAATTTAACTTTTTGTCAAAAGTTAGCGGAAAGGGAGACTTTGCGAGAAAAACAATAAAAATCAATTTCCGCTAACTTGTGCCAAAAAAATCTTCTGTGAACTCGCCATGCCCCTCACGGAATACCTTGGGTGTCTTCTTTCCAAAATGGGGTCACATGTGGGTATTTCTACTGCCCTGGCATTTTAGGGGCCCTAAAGCGTGAGAAGAAAAATGCGTAAAAATGCCCTCCTAACAGGTACTCATTAGAATTAGGCCCTTTGCGACTCAGGCAGCAAAGTGTCACCATGGTAGTCGCAGATTAGGAGAGTAGGCACAGTTTAGGGTGTATTTTTACATATACCATGCTGGGTGAGAGAAATATCTCTGTAAACTGACAACTTTGTATAAATTTGTTTTAAAAGTTGTCATTTACAGAGATATTTCTCTCACCCAGCATGGGTATATGTAAAAATACACCCCAAAACACATTGCCCTACTTCTCCTGAGTACGGCGATACCACATGAGTGTGAGTGACACTTTTTGCAGCCAAGATGCGCAAAGGGGCCCTAATTCCAATGAGTACCTTTAGGATTTCACAGGGCATTTTTCGCATTTTTCTCACGCTTTAGGGCCCCTAAAATGCCAGGGCAGTAGAAATACCCCACAAGTGACCCCATTTTGGAAAGAAGACACCCCAAGGTATTCCGTGAGGGTCATGGCGAGTTCACAGAAATTTTTTTTTTTGGCACAAGTTAGCGGAAATTGATATTTTTTTTTTTTTTTTACAAAGTCTCATATTCCACTAACTTGTGACAAAAATAAAATTTTACATGAACTCACCATACCCCTCACGGAATACCTTGGGGTGTCTTCTTTCTAAAATGGGGTCACATGTGGGGTATTTATACTGCCCTGGCATTTTAGGGGCCCCTAAAGCGTGAGAAGAAGTCTGGAATCCAAATGCGTAAAAATGGCTCAGAAATTCTAAAGGTACTCATTGGTTTTAGGTCCCTTTGCACTCAGGCTGCAAAGTGACATCATGGGTATCGCAGCATCAGGAGAAGTAGGGCACTGTTTAGGGGTGTATCTTTATATATACCATTACTTTGTGTGAGAAATATCTCTGTAAACGACAACTTTTTAAATTTGTTTACACAAAGTTGACAATTTACAGAGATATTTCTCTCACCCAGCATAGGTATATGTAAAAATACACCCCAAAACACATTGCCCTACATCTCCTGAGTACGGCGATACCACATGAGTGACACTTTTTGCAGCTAAGATGCGCAAAGGGGCCCAAATTCCAACGAGTACCTTTAGGTTTTACATGGCTGCTCACAATTTAGCCCCGCCCAAAATGCCAGAGCAGTAAACACACCCCACAAATGACCCCATTTCGGAAAGTAGACACCCCAAGGTATTCACTGAGGGGCATAGTGAGTCCGTCTGAGATTTTATTTTTTTTGCCAGAAGTTAGCAGAAATGGAAACTTTATTATTTTTTTTTTTCCTCAGAAAGTGTCATTTTCCGCTAACTTGTGAAAAAAATGAAATGATACATGAACTCACCATGCCCCTCCGTGAATACTTTGGGGTGTCTTCTATCTAAAATGGTGTGATTTGGGGGTATTCATACTATCCTGGCATTCTAGCACCTGAAGAAACATGACAGGTGCTCAGAAAGTCAGAGCTGCTTCAAAATGCAGAAATTTACTTTTTTGCACCATAGTTTGTAAACGCTATAACTTTTACCCAAACCAATAAATATACACTTATTAGATTTTTTTTTATCAAAGACATGTAGAACAACAAATTTTGTGAAAAATTTATATAGAAATGTAGTTTTTTTGAAAAATTTTACAACAGAAAGTGAAAAATGTCATTTTTTTGCAAAAATGTCGTTACATTTTTATTAATAGCAAAAAAAGTAAAAATGTCAGCAGCAATGAAATACCACCAAATGAAAGCTCTATTAGTGAGAAGAAAAGGAGGTAAAATTCATTTGGGTGGTAAGTTGTATGACCGAGCAATAAACAGTGAAAGTAGTGTAGTGCGGATTTGTAAAAAAGGGCCTGGTCACTAGGGGGGGTGTAAACCTGTGGTCTTCAAGTGGTTAAAACCCTAACTTGGATTTCTGTGAGTAGGAGGGGGTTTTCTGTGGGTAGGAGGGGGTTTTCCTGCTTCCTCCATATCATAACACTTGAAGCTTCAGTGGCTTACTGTAAAATCTGTAACAGGGCACCTCAACTATCAAGTACGAGTCATGCTGATGCCTTCTAAAGTGACACAATGGCTTCTGTGCCCCTCAGGTATCACGGCTTAGGTGCAACTCCTTTGTCCTTTTTAACTATATCCCTGGTGGATTATAGGGCTGACTACACCACATGATGACAGTGAACGTAAGATATCTTAACATTTGCAGATTGCAAATAAAACAACAGATAACATCTCATTACTTATTGCTATTTTTTTGTTCTATTTTGGAGCAATGTGCCATTGGAAAAAATGACATGGCTTTATGGGTTGGCATATTGGCATTTATGTGCCTGGTATTTATCAGTGTTCAGGAGCATTTAATATTTTCTCATGCCAAGAGCACACCATAAGCCTAGCACTACAGATTGTAGCAAGAACATGGAGTCTGTCTCATAAAAATTATCCAGTAAAGACTTCAGCTTTCAGATAACTTTAAGTAAGCTGCATTTGTGTATATATGAGTGATAGCACTATATCTCACCATTATATGGCTTGTACCTGGAATTTTTTAAAAACATTTTTTAAATTTTTCTTCTTTGCAGTCTCCATCTATATTTTTTCATTGTCTCTGAGCTAGTGGGTGGAGGCTAGCATCTCAAATAATCTACTTGGAGATAACAGATTTTGCTCTCTTTCTTAGGTAATCATAATCAGTCAGCATATAGAGAAGTACTAAGCAGTAGTGAAGTGAGCAGTTTTGGTGAGATATAACATTTAGGCCCCTTTCACACGGGCGAGTTTTCCGCGCGGGTGCAATGCGTGAGGAGGACGCATTGCACCCGCACTGAATCCTGACCCATTCAGTTCTATGGGGCTGTGCACATGAGCGGTGATTTTCACGCATCACTTTTGCGTTGCGTGAAAATCGCAGCATGTTCTATATTCTGCGATTTTCACGCAACGCAGGCCCCATAGAAGTGAATGGGGATGCGGGAAAATCGCAAGCATCCGCAATCATGTGCGGATGCGTTGCGATTTTCCCGCATGGTTGCTAGGATACGATCGGGATGGGGACTCGATCGTTATTATTTTCCTTTATAACATAGTTATAAGGGAAAATAATCGCATTCTAATTACAGAATGCAATGTTCCTCGGGCTTGAAAGGGTTAAAATAATAAAGAGTTACTCACCTTCTCCCATTGTACGTGCAGAGCCTCAGACGTCTTCTCTTGATAGTTTGCTGCTTGAGGACCTGTGGTGACGTCACAGGTCACATGGTCCAATCATAGAAGCATTTGAGTGGACCATGTGACCCATGTGATCCTGTGACATCACGGCAGGTCCTTCATCGAACATCTGTTGTTCGATGAAGGACCTGCCGTGATGTCACAGGATCACATGGGTCACATGGTCCACTCAAATGCTTCTATGATTGGACCATGTGACCCTGTGACGTCACCACAGGTCCTCAAGCAGCCAAACTATCAAGAGAGACGACGTTCTGGGGCTCTGCGCGACAATGGGAGAAGGTAAGTTAACTCTTTATTATTTTTAACCCTTTCAAGCCCGGGGAACATTGCATTCTGTAATTAGAATGCGATTATTTTCCCTTATAACTATGTTATAAAGGAAAATAATTACACATACAGAATACTCATCCCGAAACCAGACTTCAGTGATGAAGTCTGACTTCGGGTCTGGGTACCAAGCATGCGGATTTTTTCACGCGCGTGCTCAACGCACTACAAACGTTAGCACACGCGCGGAAAAATCGCGGCGATTCCCGCAACGTTCCCGCATCTTATCCGGGCGTCAAACATGACGCCCGTGTGCAAGAGGCCTTACTGTTAGCTGCTGAATCAGTTGATTCATTCCTGTGTTGTGGCTGTTTCTCTGTGCTGGTCTCACAAGCTGAATTTCACATAAATTTCAGAAAGTTAGTTTAGAAAGGTGACAGTGAGAAACAGTTGATAGAATACAGCATTTTTCCTCAGATAAGATATATTATTATGTTTGTTATATTCCCTTTTAATATTAATATATGGAAAGTTGTCTGAAAGTACAGTGAGAGTTTAAAGGGAATGTGTCATTAAAAAAAAATTACCTATTGATTAAATCAAGTTTTTATAGTAAAGGCATTGAACACCTGTGTGTGCATTTTTAAAATCAATGCATTATACTCATTTTGGGCTAAAATAACTTTTC
Source organism: Bufotes viridis (assembly GCA_033119425.1). Classification (NCBI taxonomy): domain Eukaryota; kingdom Metazoa; phylum Chordata; class Amphibia; order Anura; family Bufonidae; genus Bufotes; species Bufotes viridis. The sequence goes on along the minus strand of CM065594.1, from coordinate 149,659,593 downwards.
AATTGGTCTTAAAAATGTTCAAGTTTTTCCTCTATAGCTTTTAGTTTCAGTGCACCTACAGACTATTGCTCTCTGCCCCCTGAAGACCTATATGTATGACAATGGCATACATAAAATGGTAGCCAGTAAAGAGTTTGTTGTAAAACAGGCAAGTAAAAATGCTGAGTTAAAAATATTCCCACATTTCTGAAACAGTGGAAACATACAAAGTGGCAAGACCTTCCCTATTCATCCACCCATTAACCATCTGTGACACTCACTGTACAATGCATATGGAAAGTCTTCAGACCTGTTACTTTTTTCACATTTTGTTATGTTGCGGCCTTTTGGTAAAATAAAAAAGTTCAAACTTTTCTCCAACATTCTGTGCTCAGTACCTCATGAGAAAGTGAAAACAATGTTAGATATCTTTGCTAATTTATTCAACAAGAAAAACTAAAATTTTGCATTATTCAGACCCTTCTTCATGACTACTGGTAGATCCTCTCTTACTCTGTCAGGTTGCATGGGGACTGTCAGACAGCTATTTTCAGGTTTCTCCAGAAATATTTGATTGGGTTCAAGTCAGGGCCACTCAAGAGTTCACAGAGTTCTCCATAAGCCACTCCTGTGTTGTCTTGGTTGTGTGCCGAGGGTCATTGTCGTGGGGTGACCAGCTGTAGGAAAAGTCTTAGTTGTTCCAAATTTCTTCCATTTAAGAATTATGGGGTCCACTGTGCTCTTGGGAGCTTTCAGTTCAGCAGAATTTCTTTTGAACCCTTCTCAACACCTGTGCCTCCATACAACCCTGTCTCTGAGTTCTACAGGCAGTTCTTTCCTCCTCATGGCTCGGATTTTGTTCTTGTATGCATTGTCAGCTGTAATCCCTTGTGTAGGCAGAGGTGTGTCTTTTCAAATCAATCAACTGAATTTACCACAGATGATTCCAATAAAGGTGTAGAAACATCTCAAAGATGATCAAGAGAAATGGGAGGCCCCAGAGCTAAATTTCAAGTGTCATAGCAAAGGGACTGAATACGTGTGTCAATGCAACATTAAAATTTTTCCTTTTTTAATAAAAAATTTTAACACAAAAAATGTGTTAAAAAGTATTGATGCAAAAATATTAAAGCACAGAATAGGGCCACTAAAACAACATGTTATAGCACCCTTAAAAATCTCTTCCCAAAGAACTATCAACCTGCTCTGCTAATCCTGCTTTATAACCTGCTGCTGGCAGATCAGACTGCATGTTCAACAGGGCCAGTGTGAACCACTTTTAGTTAATCCCTAAACACCCTTTTATGGATCTTTTACACACAGGCGATTTTGTCGCAACTGACTTTCAGGCCCCGAAATTTTCTGCAACAAAATATGCCACGTGTAAAGACATCCTTACATGGATTGACTTTGCTGACAATTATCAGGAACAAACTATTTATTACTGATGTTGCTTACTTGTCAGAGGAGATGAGAGCTGCATGTCCATGCAGTAATCATCTCTTCTATATGACTACTGTGATCGTTCTTCCCCATACAGATTCATTGTTTCTATTTACACAGCCAGTCTGCAGCCCAGAAACAATGTGCCACATCTGCGATGCTTTTACACAATGAATAAGTGGTTTCTCATTCATCAGGTGATCACAGCACCTTGATACAGGGCAATAATTGGGAATGGGCATTCCTAGGTATTCTCCTAAATATTCCGTTGATCCTTGGCCTGTGTATAGGGGACATTTAACCCCTTCCTGACACAGCAATTTTCAATTTTTGTGTTTTATTTTTTACTCCCGGCCTTCCCGGAGCCATAACTTTTTTATTTTTCTGTTCACATAGCAGTATTGGCCTTGTTTTTTGTGGTACAGGTTGTATTTTCTAGTGACACTATTTGATATTGCATAAAATGCAGTGGGAAGCTAGAAAAAAAATAAATTTTGCCAGTTTTATGGGTTTTGTTTTTATGGCATTCCCTGTGGGGTAAAACTGACAGTCTGTCAGCTTCGTTCTCCAAGTCAGCATGACTACAGCAATACAAATTTTTTCTCCTGTGTTTTAATAAATTAGAAAAAAATATATTTTTCTTACCATTGCCATACTGTGACACCCTTAACTTTTTACAGTTATAATTACAAAGCTGTGTGAGAGATCGTTTTTTGCAGGAAAAAAATGTCAAAATGGCCGATTCACCATTTTTGGTCGCTTCTCCTCCCACAAAAATTTTTATAAAAAGTTATCAAAAAGTCGTACACACCCCAAAATGTTAGCAATGAAAAGTACCGATCACCCCCTAATAAGGAGCCCTCACACAGCTCCATACACATATGGTAAGAATATGGTAACAATTTTTTTTTTAGGGTATATATATATATATATATATATATATATATATATATATATATATATATAGGTTTTTTTTCAAGAAAAATGCAAGAAAAACGATACATACTGTATATGTGGTATCGCTGTAATCATACTGACCTGGAGAATGAAAGGAACTGGTTAGTTTTACAGTATAGGGAATGCCGTAAAAACAAAACCCACAAAACTTTTTTCCAATTTCACCCAATTTTGATTTTTCCAGCTGCCTACTATATCGTATGCAATATTAAATTGTGGAATTAGAAAATGCAACTTGTCCCAGAAAAACAAGCCCTCATATGGCTATGTGAACATAAAAATAAAAATAAATAAAATAAAAAATAATATTTATGGCCCCAGAAAGGCAGGGGGTAAAAAACATAAACACAAAAAACTACCTCTGGGGCTGAAAGGGTTAAGATCTCTTACGAGACTTTAACATGTAATCGTCTGCTCATTTCTCCCATAGACTGCAATAAATTACCACTGCAGCCTATGGGGGATTCAGTGCTTCCATTGGAGCCATGTATCATAGGCACATCGCTATGTTGGGCATCCGAGCTTCTAGTAGGCTCAAGACTACAACAGTGAATGAATGGCTCCCGTGATCCCAGCATGGGAGAGCTGTTTGGGCCCCGAGAGTGCAGCGCTCCTAAGGAAAAGCATCTCAGATAAGGTGGTCACAATTGACCACCGCATCTGAGGGGTTTGTCTATGATTGGTATTATTGCCGATCACAGACTTTAGCTCTGGCTGTCTGTTGTGTAAAATAGCAGACACCTGGTGGCTATGGTGCCCAACCCTCTCTAGAGCGGGCACCATCTTTAAAGACCTAACCTGCATCATATGTGCGAAGCAAGTCACAAACACAGAAAGTAATAAAAAAATAGATTAGATAGATTCAGCACAGATGGTGGAAAAGAAATAAGGGTAAAAAAGCACAAAGTCCTTCTTCTGTCCTAGGTGGTTAGGAGTGTGGTTGGGTTAACCAGCACCAGAAAAGCGTCTTTTTTAATCATTGCTGGATAGAACTAACATGCAACTATGATTCTGCTATATTACCTTATGATCTCTAGCATGAATTAGGTTTCTGACATTATAATTGTGCCACCTGTATTACATGTCCCCAACTGCTGATCATCCACAGTGTGTGGGCGTTTACTGTAAAACAATCACTTTATCTCCTTGTCCTGGAAGTGATTCATACAGAGAAGTCCTGTATGTGTCATCTACAGGAATAAGGGGACATTTGCTGTACATCACTACATTCAGAAGATCCCAACAACAAAAGATCCCCCCCCCTCCCTATCATCCTGCATACTGATACTTCAGTGTAATGTGTCCAGTCCACTCCAGCACTTCAGTAATATCTAGATATCCGGATATCATTGCCACATTTACATAATCTGTACATAATTCTTCATTACCCAATTGTTACATTTTATAGACTTTTCTATGTGCAATAATCTGGAATATTTGACTATCTGCCGCATTTGTGCTAAGAAATAGTTCTCAGTTCCTATAACAAAGCCAGATTAACCCTTTACAATGAAACTAGCTGTAGTGCATTTTGTATGGTAAATCCCATTGATAATTAACAGCAGTTGGCTGTTGAACTGTAAAATATGCTGTTTTTCTGCGCTTTTAGTGGATGACGGCAGACCGCTGTGCACTTTCTGTTACTACTTCAATGCCAGTGGTCACTAAATTGGCTGCAGAACAATGAAGAGCCTCTGTAATGAAATCACTGGTGTAATGAACATTTGCAGCAGGAAGGGGACACAAGTCTCTTTCCAGGGAACATAAAATTAATTTCAAACCATAAAATTACTCATGACGCAGGGTAGAATGAAAGTCAAAGACTGAGATTGGAATGATTTTAACAAGTGCCCATATCTACTAAATGGTTCTTCTGTAGCCATGTATAAAGGGTAAGTAATCTTTAAAAACTGCATGTGTTTCCGCCATAGGCAGAAGCGTAACTCAGAGCTCCTAGACCCCAATTCAAAAGCTGACAAAAACATCTACCATGTGTTATCTGTAATACTGGTGTCTTTTTATGTGGCACAGTGGCCAATGGGTAGTACTGCTACCTCTGCCCCCTGCCCATAGGCATATAGACAGTCTGAGACATTACATTGTTTTGACAGCATTTTTAAAGGGGCGTCAGGCATTGTTAGATCTGAGAACTGATAGCATGTTTTTTTTCCGACCAAAGGTTGAAAATACAAAAAACTTTTCTATCTTTAAACCTCATTTTATTTTAATTTTTTCTTAAATACCTTTACAAGAATTAAAAGACATGATGTGTGTTTGGTTTCACTAGTCATAACCGATTCAAAGTTTATTGCTGCGATTTTTAATCAGTCTTTCCCATCCATCATCGCTTCTAATTATCTTTAACTGCTCTTCTTAATAAATCTGTCATGCTGCTTTACGTGAGTATGTAATGGATCCAAAAACAACAATTTTGTATCTTCTACGAAATCATGAGTGTTTTCGTTTATTAAAAATGCATAGATACAGAAACTCTATCTTGTTCCAATAAAAAAAAAAACCTGTACGTCAAACATAATGTTAGATCCCTGCTACAGATATAGCAGTGCCGGGTTTGTCACCTGGCACAATTGTTCTGTGATCAAAGGAAAAACTATATGATCATTTTAATTTGGATCGTTAGGGTTTACACCATACACTAGATTAGGAAATTGAGCTCTGCTACATCTGTAGGTCCTGTAACTTTGTATGAAAGAGCTCTGATTTCCATCCCATGAGCCTGGACTTTATGAGCAAACACTGACATATGGTGATAAGAATATAGGACAAGACTGTGTTTACACTGCACAAAGCAGCAGCTGCTTGGATCTTTATCAAACTTCCAGACCCCGAGCTCACCTGCAGAGGGATTTCTGGAAGTGGACAAATCCCTAGTAAAGCCGGCCATAGACACAACAACTATTGGGAGGTTTTATTGTGAATAAAAAAAAAATATTGATGATATTGATTGTTGCAAACAAAGACGATGAAGAATAAAAAATAATCATAGTGCAAAACGGGTTGGCACCATAAAATCAATGAAAAATCTATAAATCTATAGTTAAACCTATGTAACATGAGACAATAATTGGCAGATTTCCAACATTTCATGGTTCCCCAGCTCAGGTCACTGCTGCTCAAGCATAGAGCTGGTACACCATGCATGGTAACTGGTTTATAGGTCACATATCAACTTTCTAACAGAAGTCAGTTTACACCAGGAGAACTTCAGAAACTACAAGGTAGTGATTGTTATTAACATATCCGTCTCATGACCTACAAGATGGTCACATGAAGGGGTTAACATCCCCATTATATATGTGTAGATATGATTTATTACAGAATACGCACTGCAGCTTTTTGTATGCAGCCTTTGGTAATAAGGGAATTATTAGTATCAATAATATTGATTTCTGATAAAGCGAAATTATGGTTTATTGCACTCATGCAAGGTCACCAGTGAAGCTTAACTTACCTTGAGAGAGGCAAAGGAGGCATAGTGCCCACCTGACTGATGCCATGCTGTGCTGGCAATGGCTTCACTGCTGGAGGTAGAAAGTTGACCCTCTGCGATAATCCACTTCTTGTGTCTCCAGGGTGTGTCTGGCAGGAGACTACTGCAAATAAGCTGATTTTTAGGGTCTTGTAATTCCTCAGCCAGACTGCCCCATGCTGTCCTGCTCCTGTCACTGTAGGTATATGTGACCAGCTCAATCCTGGTGCTGGCTAGATCATCTCAGCCTGCAATCTGGATGTGTTCAGCATGCAGCATGGATCTGCACTGTGGATTGTCATTGATCATGCTGCATGTTCCTGCCTGTCTGCTTTTGGGAAATGGATTTGGAAGAGATGCAACCCCTCCTTGAGGTCCAGGACTGATCACAAGACAATGAAATCCGCAGAAAGAAAAGTTGATGCAGATGAGGGGCAAGGTCCACTCCCAAGATCAGTTACATTCTCCGAAACAATCTAAGAATCACAATGTCACCTTAACCCTTAGGCAGCTCTGGAACGCTTCTTGGCACCCTCCCTGGTACAGGAGATATTAAGACATTGAATCTCCAACTGTCCTGCTTAGAGTTACAGCTCTGAAAGAATGTGCCTATGTACAAATGTGAGGGAGGATGCTGCTGTGGTGTGACTAGCACCCTGGGTCCAGGGATTCTGTCTCCCTTCTAATAAGTGATGCCTCTGGGTGGATCCTGTTCTCCCAGACAAGCAGAGCACTAATGAAGGCAGGAGCAAATGGGCACTCAGCTACACCCAGCTTAATTAATAAACTGCAGCCAGGAGCAGGCAGGGGAGGGGCAGGCGGTGGGGGAAACACTCACATATGTACTGGGATGAAGTTAAAAGGGCAAAAGGAAGGAACAGACAAAGATATCATCAAAACCAATCAGCCAGAAAATGCATTACCAAACCTGCAGGCTGCCTGAATGCTGCGGTGTTAACCCCTGCAGGCTGGGAGCACCTGCTTAGAAGTAGTGGTGCAGGCGGACCTCTAGTACATCATTGTGTATCATGTTGTTTAATTCTACTTTGTCCCTGAAAAGGTATGGCTTCTGATTGTGGAGATCCAGCATAAGCTAGAGTGTCTTTAAAGGGGTTGTCCTACCATATAAAGTATATTGAAGGCCTTTGCAAAACCACAGATAACTTATGGTCATGCAACAGTTGGTTTTGCCAATGGAATAAGCTTACCTATACATGACCCAAAGAAAAACTACTTCTCAAGAGCCTTAGGGTCCATTTGCAAAACACGGACATCGGCAATGTGTGTTCCGCATTTTGCGGACCGCACATCGCCGGCACTCTCATAGAAAAGGCCTTTTCTTGTCCGCAATTGCGGACAAGAATAGGACATGTTCTATTTTTTGCGGAACGGAAGTGCGGACCCGGAAGTGCGGAATTCCGGATCCGGGCGGGACATAGTGTGTCCCCATAGAAATGAATGGGTCCGCAATTTCGTTCCGAAAAATGCGGAACAGAATTGCGGACGTGAGAATGGAGCCTTATTGTTGCTTTTCCAAAATTCCAAGCAGGGACTAGGTTATAATGAAGATAAGTAATCAGCCGTAACAGTTTTCCACCAATAAGGTAATAAAGGGGTTGTCCAGCCGTTAATATTGATGACCTATCGTCAGGATAGGTCATCAATAGGCTTAAGCGATTTGAGCTTCAGATTATAGATCTGTTGATTTGTTCAAAAACTTTGTTTGAAATGTTTCTGTACAGCATTAAAATTAAGTGGTTCCATAGAGGAAAACTTCATCTCGCCCAAAGTTGCGTGAGACTTCGGTAAATAACATTCTAAAATAGGAATACGAAGTAAGCTTTGGTACAGAGGTACCAGCCAGTACCAGAGCCCGCTTTGGATTCTTATTTTAAAATGTTTTTAAAGTAGATAGGAAAATCAAAGTCATTCACCTAAGTTTCACGCAACTACAGAAACAGCATTTCAAATGAAGTTTTTGAAGAAATCGACTTCGGATCTATGATCTGAAGCTTGATTTGCTCAAGCATAGTCATCAATATCTGATCGGTTGTGGTCCAACACCCGGCGCCCCCACCGATCAGCTGTGAGTCTTCATACTACACCTCATCTCCTGGAGCGGTGGCATAGTGCAATTACAAGCACTCGCTCCAATCACTTAAATGAAGCGAGTACTTGTATTACAGTGCAGTTCCAAGATGAAGTGCAGAGGGTAGAGGCACTTGCATGGAGCACTGCCTTCTCTTCAAACAGCTGATCAGCAGCGGTGCCGGGAGTTGGACCCCTGACGATCAGATATTGATGGCCTATCATGACAATAGGTCATCACTATTAATGGCTGGACGACCTATTTAAGGGCTGTAGTTTCTGGATCATACAGTGCCTGAGTTTGAGTTCCTTTTGTAAGCCTTGGTGTTTAGAATAGCAACATTTAACTTAAAGGGGTTTTATGAGTGTTTTATATTGAAGAGCCATCCTCAGGATATACATCAATATGTGATCGGTGGACTTCTATATACCCGGTACCCCAATCTATCAGCTGTTCCAAGAGTCTGTGGCACTCCCGTGAGCACTGCAGCCTCCTAGCAGCTTACCAAGCACAGCACTTTCTATCTGTGCTTCATATCACATCTCTGCATCTTTCACTTAAACAGGACTGTGCTGTGCCTAGGCCATGTAACCAATGAATGGGATGTCACTGGCCTAGGAAGAGGCCGTAGCGCTCACTGGAGTGCCAAGGGCTCTTCAAACTGTTGATCGGCAGGGGTCAGACCGCCACTAATCAGATACTGATAGCCTATTCTGCGGATAGGCCATCAGTATAAAACACTCAGAAAACCCCTTTAAGGTGATAGTAAGGAGCATTATTTTCCTCTTCACATTTGCCTAATGGGCCCCCATGGTACACATATCCCTTATGAAGGTAACTGTTGAGATTCTGATTGCTTAAATGGTTAAAATATAGTCTTATTGTACACCACTTCTTCAAGGAGAAGGAACCTACATTTGCAAGATATGAAGAAAAATGCTTGATGAGAGAAAAAGGAAAATTAAGAAAGTGGTAAACCACAAGAGGAAATGAGCTCTCAGTGATAAGAGAGGATGCAAGAAATTGGCTTCAGTGAAGATGAATGAAAGAACAAATGACTAAAGGGGGTCATTGATAGATGAAAGATAACATAAAGAGGCACACATGGAACAGGTAACTGAGCATGGAGAAAACTGACCCTTAAACTGTATTTAGGTGTATTCTAAATTTATACATGTAGCCCTTTAGGTAAACCATCTTCCAAAGTTTTGGAGTGTGTCTGTGGGAAATTTTGCCATTCATCCAAAAGACCATTTGTGATAACACTGATGTTTGACGGGAAGACCTAGCTTGAAATTTCTACTCTAGTTCATCCATTTGATGAGGTTGAGGTAGGGGCTCTGTATGGGCCATTCAAGTTTTTTTGTCATGCCCTGGAGCAGGGGGTTCTTTGACATTTGGACATTTGCCCATATCCCTTTTGCAAAGTCAAAACTAATTACTTTATTTATCTTGAAAGGGTTAACTTATACTGTTTATTACTGTGTTACTGCATTTTATATATATGTTGTGATATAAATCCTGTTTATTATCACTGTATTTACATGGCTCTGTGGAAAGGGTTAATGAATACTAAGAGACTGTAAGTACTTTGATTGATTGGTAATAGCTGCCATAGGGTTTAAAGAAGACCATGTTTTGGAGGGAAAAACCCAGACTTGTTTACCAACATATTTTGAAGGGAAAAACCCAGACTTGTTTACCACCATGTTTTGGAGGGAAAAACCCAGACTTGTTTACCACCATGTTTTGGGGGGAAAAACCCTGACTTGTTTACCACCGAAAGCAGACAGCCTGACTTTTAAATGCCTGGTTTTAGCTATGTTGTTATGTCTGGAAACTTGTTTTTGTCTGGAAAACCTGCTGTGTCATTGCCATTGAGTATCATTGAAGGTCTAATGTAAGTCTATACCAGATGCCAGCTGAAATAATGTATTTGTTTGTGCTGAGTTTCTCCACTCCACACCTCCCACTAGAAAGTTCTAGTCTAGCTAGAAACCATATATAAGGAGAGCAGTCAGAGCCCCTAGTGTGCTTCAGTAAGGGACCAATGCTTGGAGGGAAGAGTCATGCCAGCCTGCATGAGTGACCAGGAGAAGACGCTGAGATGGGGATGCTGAGCCACAGACCATGGGTCACTAGCCCTGTGACCAAGTAGCCACCCGGACTACTGAGCTACAGACCATGGGCCCTTGACCAGGATGCCAGCCTTCTGAGAGAGAGAGAGAGAGAGAGAGGGATAGTTAGCTCAGGCCTTTCCTCAGCATCAAACCCTTCCTCTACCCAGGAGGAGACTGGAGAAGCCAGCCCAATGCCTCGCCTGTATTTTTCTGTACCTGAATTCTTCCAATAAAGAAGCACCCTGGTTTACTGCAAACCCTGACTCTCTGGACTTATTTCCCATTGGGGTGCACCACGCCTTACCATCTCTTCCGGAGAGTAGCAACACATGATGACACCTCGACGGTGTCTGGGGGACACAGCATAGCATTGGAGCCACCCCAAACCCGGCCACTGCACTTTCACTACAAACTAACCCAACCATGCCTTAATGGATCTTGCTTTGTACAATGAGGCACAGTCATGCTGGAAAGAGCATTCCCAAAACTGTTCTAACAAAGTTGGAAGCATAGAATTGTGTAAAATGTCTTATTTTAGTATGTTAAAGTGTTACTGCCATTTCACAACCAAAAATGAAATTCCTAACATATGTGATGCTGAAGGGAAGATATTCATGAAGCTTTATTTTTCTGGTAATTTTACCTTTCTAAAGTCTGTATTCAGCCCTTAGCAACCCTATTTCTCTGTGCCTCTATTTCAGCATCTTTATAACATGGCCTCTGCTGCACTTCCTGTGATGATTTTTGCCCTGTCCTTGAGGCCATCCTGTATTTCCCTCACTTCTCATAAACCCTTGCTCTCCTCACATGAACTAGCAGGACCAATCAGGATGCATATAACTCCCCCCACTACCCCAGAGCAGTGTGTATCCTCTCACATACAGCTAACCAGAGACAGACAAGACCAATCAGAATGCAGATAACCCCCCCAACTCAGAGCAGTGTGTATCCTCTCACATACAGCTAACCAGAGACAGACAAGACCAATCAGAATGCAGATAACCCCCCCCCCACTACCCCAGAGCAGTGTGTATCCTCTCACATACAGCTAACCAGAGACAGACAAGACCAATCAGAATGCAGATAACCTCCCACACTACCCCAGAGCAGTGTGTATCCTCTCACATACAGCTAACCAGAGAAAAGACCTACATTACATGAAATCTGTAAGCATTTGTTTTATCCTCTTAATAGTGACATTTCAGCTCTGCAGCTGCTCCCTCATTCTCCTCCAGACTGACAGGGGGGGGGGGGGGGTGGGGGGGCAACTTTAGCTGCTCATATCTATGATTTGGTACCAGCTAGAGATATGGGCTTTATATTGTCCAATTTCAATCTTTCAGACAATACCAGAATGACAGCAGTACATTCAGTACAGGGGAAGATATCACTGATAGAAATCGGGATGCTGTGAATGAACCTGAAAGTGAAAATAAAAGCAGATTTTACCTGCGATTATTCCCGACTCGATTTCTAACAGTGATTTCTCCTCTGTTGCTTAGACTTTAGCTGTCATTCTGGTCTTGTATGAAAGTCTGGAATGTCAGCTTTTAAACAAGACCAAGACCATTCAGGAGAAAGCAGCATCTAAAGCAGCCCTCCACCTTCTGCCCGAGCCCAGGCACTCAGGGCTGTGCTCCTCCTCCCAGTGCTCTGCCGCTCTCTATTTTATAATACAGAGGAGATTGGCTGCACATGACAACGCTGCGAGAAGATGGCCTGCACATGAAAACGCTGTGAGAAGACGGCCTGCACGTGACAACGCTGTGAGAAGAGGTTGCAGAATAGGAAAGTAGCACACATTTGTGGAAGTTATTATCAGATAAAACTGAAAATGATTAACCCCTAGAACACAACCCCATAGCATTATTTCTACAGCACCAAACTTTGCAGTGGGCACAATGCAGTCAAGCAAGAAATGTTCTCCTGGCATTTACCTAACCCAGACTCATCCATCAGACTGCCAGATAGAGAAGCGTGATCCATCACACCACAGACCATGTTTTCATTGTTGAAGAATCCAGTGGCAGTGTGCTTACACAACTCCATCTGACGCCTGTCATTGTGCTGTGTGATGTAAGATTTGCATACAGATGCTCAGCAATGGAACTGAGTCATTGCAACAATGACATCCTAGCTCACATTCAGTGAGCTTTTTAGAATAACCCATTCCTTCAAGTTTGTAAAAGCAGACTGCATGGTGTCATAGTGACACTTAGTATTCTGCTCTCTGTGGTCGGCATGGATGCAGCATCACTCACATAGCTCACCTAGCTTCTGCCCAGCCACCAGACTCCTGTGTCCCATCCTGTAGGCCACAGCCTGGCTGCAAGGCCTCCTCCTGTGTGTTTATTAGAAATACTTTTTCTTGCAGCACTGCAGGGGTTAATGCCCTTTCTCATTTTGTGCTCAGCTACTTGATTGATGAGCTCATCAACCCTCCTATGTAGCTTTTCTACCGACCTCACTCTCTTGCCCAAGCAATATGGTCTCTTGCCAGGTCTCTCTGGCTTGCTGAAGCTTGTAAGGCTATATCCTGTTTGTCACATCCAACTATCTGCCTTTGTACCAACCTTTGGTATATCCTGACCATCTGACCATCTGTCACCTTCCCTAACCTTTGGATTGTTCCATTGATTCGAACGAACTCTGCCCAACCTGATCTTGGTCTGTTGACTACATGTTTGCCTTTCCTTAGTGCCATGCATTGGTGTCTGATCCCCGTGGGAAAGCAGCCAACCATAACAAGATTATTCTTAGAGGTAGTGGCTTGGTGGCTCCCCAGCAGTAAAGTCCAGATCCCCGTATAGGGGTTAAAGAGTAAATACCAGGAGACCTTCAGGATTACATTCTTAAGTCTAGAAAGTCAAACCTGTTGGTTGGCACAGGGATTCCACAACCATTTTTTTTAACACATGGCTGGGTGCTGGATTTTATACTCCTGTGCCAATGGGACTGAACGAAAAACCTGAATTCAATCATAGTTATGTCCCAATACTTTTGCCCGTATAGTGTATCACCTACTGTATTACAGTGATTTAAAAGGGTATTCCCATTCTTGAGATGGGAGCTGGTCCCAGAGTTAAGACTCACACCTATCAGACATTTATGACTAGAGATGAGCGAACACCTGGATGTTCGGGTTCGAGAGGTTCGGCCGAACTTCCGGAAAATGTCCGGGTTCATGATCCGAACTCAACCCGAACTTCATCCCGAACCCGAACCCCATAGAAGTCAATGGGGACCCGAACTTTTGGGCACTAAAAAGGCTGTAAAAGACACCCAGAGGGATAATATACCGCAATAAACGCATTGCGATTACAACTTTGAGCTAACGATCACCATGGGAACGCCTCCTCCAGTAGAATGTACTGTCGGATCTGAGAATTAAGTTGAAATCGCAATGCGATTCTTATATATTTGCTTAATCGCATTGAGATTTCAACTTAGCATTGCTAAATAATTCCATCCATATCGTTAACTTACTGAGTCAGTAAGTTAGCGAATATGGATGGAATTATTTAGCAATGCTAAGTTGAAACGGCAATGCGATTAAGCAGATATATAATAATCGCATTGCGATTTCAACTTAATTCTCACATCCGACAGTACATTCTACTGGAGGAGGCGTTCCCATGGTGATCGGTAGCTCAAAGTTGTAATGTAATGCGATTAAGCAATACATAAGAATCGCATTGCGATTCCAACTTTTGGTACTCAACTTTTAAAATCGTACACCACTTTAAGTTCCAAAGTTGCAATCGCGTTCGAATAGAACTTAAAGCTGTCTCTTAGTCAGTTTTAGTATTGGTGTGCTGTAATAGAAGTTACATTCGTACGCGAATATAACTTAGAGCAATACAGTCAACTTTACACTGTTAGTTTTATTATCGCGATAATACAACTATTCAAGAATCGTAGTACGTGCGTCTGTACGTGTGTGCGTTACCTCGGACACTATTATACTTTGCCAGCCACAGCTGAAACCACTGATTTATGGTATTGCTATTTTGGCAATTGAATTTAACCCCAGAAAATAATCTATCCTTTGCCAGACAGCAGACAGTATTATACTTGTCTAACCAAAGCTGGAACACCAGATTTAGGGGATTGGTATTTGGGCAATTGTATTTAACCCCTTAATAAAATATAGAAATTTCTTTCCTGAGTTTCTAGGGGTGACAATTAGCACAGCCAAGCCCCTGATGTAGGATATAGCAAAAAAAACAAACTAGTATTGATGGATTGATGGACTTGGTGGCAGCTTCTTCTGGCGCACCACAAGTCACAAAATGGCCGCCGATCAACCCAGAAAATAAGTGACAGAAAAACGCTCTGTGCAGCCTAAAAACCAGCGAGCAAGTAAGGGTACTTTCACACTAGCGTTTTGGATTCCGTTTGTGAGATCCGTTTCAGGGCTCTCACAAACGGTCCAAAACGGATCAGTTAAGCCCCAATGCATTCTGAATGGATAAGGATCCGTTCAGAATGCATCAGTTTGGCTCCGTTCCGCCTCTATTCCGTTTTGGAGGCGGACACCAAAACGCAGCATGCAGCATTTTGGTGTCCGTCTGAAGAGACGGAGCCTAACGGATCCGTTTTTTTTTACAATGTAAGTCAATGGGGATGGATCCGTTGTCAGTGACACAATATGGTGCATTTGAAAACAGATCCGTTCCCCATTGACTTTCAATGTAATTCAAAACGGATCCGTTTTGGACTTTGTCATTTTTCTTTAAAGCTAATGCAAACGGATCCGTTCTGAACGGATACAAACGTTTGTATTAGAGGTGCGGATCCGTCTGTGCAAATAAACAGACGGATCCGCACCAACGCTAGTGTGAAAGTACCCTAACTAGCAGAAGTTGAATGATTCTCAGCTGTAAATTGATCCGTTCATTAGGTGCTGTTGCTGACTTTAACCTGCCTAATCTCGCCCTGACAGAAGCTGCGTCCTCTCCCTACACTAATCAGAGCAGTGTGACATGCGGCGCTACGTGACTCCAGCTTAAATAGAGGCTGGGTCACATGCTGCACTTGGCCAATCACAGCCATGCCATTAGTAGGCATGGCTGTGATGGGCTCTTAGGGCAAGAAGTAAAACGCTAGCTGATTGGCTGCTGTGCAGCCCTTTAGAAAGTGGGAAGTAATCGACGAACACCGAACCCAAACCCGAACTTTTTTGAAAATGTCCGGGTTCGGGTCCGGGTCCCGGACACCCCAAAATTCGGTACGAACCCGAACTATTCTCGAACTGTTCGCTCAACACTATTTATGACATATCCTATTGATTCTTATTGATATGCCATAAATGTCCAGATGGGACAACCCGCTTAACAAATGCATAATAATTAAATTACATGAATTATTTGGACACCAAAGTTTAGGTAACTGTAAAGATAAATAAATGAAAAAATAGGTAATGAGGGTGTTCCTAGCAGTAAACAGATTTCAAGCATTTAAAGAAAGTACATTTATGTTCAAAAAAACATAAATTACAAAATCCCTTTACTACACAGGAACCTACTCCATCCATTATGCATCAATGGGTTGATAATCCTTAGTAGGTGCAGGCAACATAGTGTCAACAAGTTTGCATAGAGAGTGCCATCACTCACATCAGTCCTGGTCCCCAATGGGACTCACACTCTAAGTTCTCCTATCTCAGACACACACTAGGGACAAACAATCTACTGTATGAAGAAACCCACACAAACATGGGGAGAACGTACAGTCTTCATGCAGATGTTGTCCTCGGTTGTCCCAGTGCTACTAGGAAACAATACTGAATGCTGCTGAGGCCTTACACTGTTCTGTGCTCTCTATTTGATACTTGTACAGTACATCTAAAATATTGTAGAATTTTGTAGAAAGTAGGCACTCAATGAACCCATTTATTGGATTTTCATTGTATGAGTTACTCCATGCATTTTTACCATAAGGCAGATTGTCATTTTTTTTGTTATTTTATACTATAAGTCTAAGGGCCCTGCCAGATGTGAAAAGGTTACTGTTGGTGGTGAGTCGGTGAGTAAGCAAACAGTGACTTCATGGTGAGTCATCAGGAATAGGAAAAACCCCATTTAATAAAGGTGATCTACCAGATTGTTCCTTGTTTACTAAACCGGATTTAAAATTGCCACTCAGTTTACTGAATAATTTATTAAGTCAAGGAAGAATATAAATCCATATCTTCATCACACCCCGGCTTGCCAGGACATTTTTTTACCTAGATATATTCCTTTCCACAGTTTGCTAACAGCTACTTCCTAACCACAGAACAATATATTATCATACACACTATAGATAATGGTTCAATGCTGCAGCTGATGATTTCAGATTAAAATGATTGTATTACTTCTGAGTTTTAATATATTTTAGTGGTTATGGTCATGTCCAAATGGCACTTACTGTATTTCCTCTAACTTCTGCATTCTGCCTGTAGGGGAAACCCACATGAATTTTTTTTAAAAAAAAGGTATTCAGGTTTTAACGATTACATTTTATTAATTTAGAGAATAGGCAGTAATACAATTTACAATACAATACAGGCCTTTCCTTTCTCTATCTGGAATACTGTGAAGTAGAGATGGGTTTCTCTTTGTGCATCTCTCAGTTATAGTGATTCTCTGGAGTTCAGGCCTAGTACTCTGAGGAGTGAGCATATCTAATCTAACTCCTAACTTCATGCAGAGACAGAGTCAGGATTATTAACCCCAAATGAGCCATACAGAGAAATGCTGGTACATTACAAGGCATTAACATATTAAATAACATCAAATAGCAAGAACATTTTGCAAATGCCCTAGTCTGGTGTACTGCATATGCAGTGGGCAGAGAGAAGAATGCCGCTGCCACACAATTGAATGTACCCAATCCTTCTGTTCCCCAAGAGCTACCAATGCACATTACATTGTTTGCTGGTCCCACCAACTAGGGGTCGGCTGACAATAATTTTCTGACCCTTTAACCATTACTGAAAATCTGTGTTAATTAAAAGTTACCATCTTACTGGTACAAATTTTTGTAATGAAATGTATTACATTTAGCAGCAGAATCATCACTCACACTATGATATAAAAGGCATAAAGACAGCTTTAAGTTCATAAAGAAAAGATAACATTTCAAAGAATAAAAAATTAATTTCCAAGGTAAAGGTATTAATGGGAAATGTAAGGAATTACAAAGAACTTCACCCTTTTACTCCCCTCCCTGTCTCAGCTTTAAATGTTCTGTTTAGTCTGATTTACTCTTTTCCCTCCCAAGTCATGCTAAGAATCAATACAGATTATGGCACAGTAAAACCCACATTTATTTCACAGAGAGTGCGCACTCCGAGCAGCTCTTAATAGATGTCTCCTGCGTGACTGCTCTTGAGATTTCAGGAGAACCACAGTTCTAGCTTTGTTTTAAAGGGTAATGAAGAATATACATATGCATATATAGAGCTAATCGAGTTTTTGTGTAAATGGCAATTCTGTAAGAACAGTTGAACAGTAATATAAAAGACCTGTTATTCTTTGCAGTAGGATTGGGGATATGTTCACTAACAAGACGGTCTGCTGCATTGCTTAGATAGTAAATCCTCACTATTTTATAGGGGCTACATTAAAAATATTTTAGATAATCAATTAAATGAAATATAAAAAATGCTGTAAAATGTACCAGAGAGATGAGAGGCTGGAAAAAATGAATTTAGACAATTGCCACTTGCTGTATACTTGTTTTACGTCCCCTTATTCTTCTAAATAAAATGATGTTATAGCTTCAGGATACATGATATGACATTTCTCAGTAGTGTGATGGACTGATGCCAGCTTATGATGAATAGCAGTGCTGATCAGTGAGATTCAGGACTGGACAGCTCACTACATTGTCGAGTCTTAATGGAACTTCACAAATACAGTAAGTTTCAATATATAAGAATACTTGGAACATACTCATACATTTGTCTCATATCTACAGTCTCTAAATATTTGGTTTGTAAAGAGAGCAGGTCCTCATTTGAAAGCCCAACTTATATACAGATGTATATATTTTTTATTACTAAACAAAGTAAAATATATTTATGTGTTTGCAAACAATTTTTTATTGCACCAGTACATCTAAAATAAAAATAGAAGGCACTTCAAAATATCCTAGGGTTTTGTGTCTATAGCTTCTTTGCTGACATTTGCCTGGTTCTTGCTTGGTTTCATAGTACCCTGTAGTCATATGCCCTTTCATCTTACCCTATTTCTTGTCATGTTAAGTACATAACATTGAAGCCACCTGCCTAATATTGTGTAGGTAGCCACAAGGCCACCAACACAACATGGACCTTTCAAGGCATAGACTTCCGAAGGCATAGACACCCGAAGTCCCTTTGATATCTGGAACCAAGATGTTAGCAGCAGATCCTTTAAGTCCTTTAAGTTGTGAGGGACCTCCATAGATCAGACTACCATTTTATCTAACACCTTACCTTATTCGTTCAGATCCTTATACCTGCCTATTTTTCCTGCTTACAACACATCAGATAGAATAACTCACTAAATATATCTCACCTCTTGACAACACAAGCAATGTTATTCACATCACCTGCCAATGATTTGAATATTATGTCTATGGGTATTATCTTCATAATAATGAGGCCATTTGTTGTTGCCGGGGGCGGGGGGCCGTGGGAGGGGGCGGGGGGCCGTGGGAGGGGGTTGCAGATACACGCAGCAGCCACAGCCTGTACAGTCAGCCTTATAGTTTTTTGGGGTTATTTTAGGTGGATTGCAACAACCTTTCAAGAGTAACTAAACTTTTTTCAATTTTTGATATGTCTTAGGGACATATCAGAAGTGTTGATTGGCGTGGATCACAGCTCTGAGACCCCTACCGATTGCTAGAATGAGGGGTCAGAAGCGCTCAGCCGAGTGCAGCTTCTCCTCCCTGCTGAGTGCCAAACTGTAGATGAGCTCAATAGAAAGTCTATTGAGTTCATCTATAGTCTTGCGCTCGGTGACTCTTTAAGGATAAAATTCAGGATTCCAATGATAAAACTATTTTATGTGGGTGAATGGAAGGCTTTGGTTGCTGCCTAGAAGGCTTTGTCTTCATGCTATGCCACCGTGCAGGGAAGGTTGATCTGACGGATACACACCGATACTGTAGCTGTAGATGAGAGCACCACCTGATTGCTCCTAGTCCTGAGTGTTTGTGTAATAAGTGTGTTATCAGTAAAATTTTGTCTCTCTAAGCACCCTGAGATTTAATACCCTGACCAGTGTCTGCTCATCAAGTCGTCTATTAAGATTTATTTGCCATCCTTAATTAAAACATACAGTGACTGCAAGTAGAAATGAATACCACCCAGTACGAGGCTTGTCATAAGGAGGGAGGAAGTGCATAGAACCTGCACGTACTAAACATTCATAAATCACTCAGTGTTTTTTGTACTAATTGGCAAGCTCTATGATGAGGGAACCACCTTCTATGAGTCTGCCTGGAGGGCTGATATAGATCCAGTCTCTTCATGAGCCTGTTGTTGTCTTTCACTTTGGCAAAGAACGACTTAAAGTGTGTTACGTTATGTGCCTTTTGCTAAAATTTGAGATAAAACAAGATTGCATTATGAGTCACAGAAGAAAATGTAGTGACTGAAAAGCAGGTTAGGAGTAGGAATACCGCTAATAAAAGCCCCTCCACCAACTACTACTACTACCAGTTAGGTGACAGTTGTTAGTTAATTGTTATGGCACAGTTTAAATTAAAATATGGCCACTTGCCACGTAGCTAAAAGGGCAGACCTATATGTCAGTCGGCAGTACCTCTATGCCTGGCAGCAGCACTGAAGTGGGCAGGAGAACAAATTATAGTTCTGATGCCCTGCCAGCTAGTCAACTATTTCACAGTGAGTAACATTACTCTAGTGCAAAGTCATTAATGCCAACCCAGAGGCAAATGAATCTCAGCACACTCATGGCTGAAATGTATTTATTTATTTATTTTTTGCATTATTTTTATTTCTTTTTTCTTATCTCTATGTGTTTTAATATGTTATATATAACACCAAGCTATAGATTATTATTTGTTAATATTTTAATCGAAGATTTAGCCATGAATATATGGACAGTGTTCCATATGAGGAAAGGATGTGCAAAATAAGACCAGTCTTTAAATCTTTAAGAAGAATTTCTTCCTGTACAGCAAATAAGATACCAAGACCCAGATGAAGGTTCCCAGAAGATCTTGAGCAAGGAACTCATAATGAGATGTCCAGTTTTTCACCTCCCAATTAAATGGGAAATATGAAGCCAGAAGTGAGTGTCCAACATACACGAAGATTGAATTCATTCCTGAATACAGTATAAAAGATAAAGGTAAATAAAATACGATTCGGTTATCATGTAGACAACACACTATATGATTTCCTATCACTTCCTGTACATTTTGTCAATTTCTGCCAAACTCACCAATTTTAGACAGACCAGCTGACTAGCTTGTATATATGGGAGTGTGGTGATTCTTTCTGAACAGATAACATTTAGAAAGAATATCCTGATCTTTTGGTCTCTAGAAGTGTCCACTTTCTCTACTGAAAAACATGCACAGTTGATGAACTAATTATGCGTGTATGTGTGTGTGTTGGGGGAATGGTTGGGAGAAACAGATGTAAAATGAAGGCGTATTGGGCACCTTTAGTAAGGTGCCTCATTTCTAGAAAATCTTTGGATTTATACGGCAATGACATAATTAATATAGACCAGCCAAATTCTCATGAAAGTAAGGCTACCAGTGAGATTGGACACCTTACTTTGGTTGTAAATCAGCAGTGAAGGCTTGAGAGGAGTCAGGGCTTTGGATTCACTTGATTTGACTAATGACTTGACTAATACAATACAAGCATGAACTAAGACTAAGTGCGTCTGAAATCTCTTTCCACAAAAATCACTTCTTAGTAGGTAATGTATAGGGATTGCACTTCACAATACAGAGATTGTTCCACACAGTGATGGGTGCTACACGTTACAAAGATTAACTTTTCCAGATTGTCCTCTGAAGATATGGGCACAAGCTAATGAAAACAGCACGCGGATTGAACCTATGATATTTAAATAGTATTAATTTAAAGAATTGCCTCCATTGTTAAGATAATCTCATTATGTTATTTTGCATTTTTAGTATACAAACTAAGGTTTCAATTAGATTTTTCTAGAATTCCCAATACCTCGATTCCTATAAATGTCAAATTGGTATTAATAGTATCTCTCAAGTTCTGTGTAAATAAAGCTACAACCTCTGATCTATGCCAATACACAAGGGGTGACAAGCAATAAAATATAGGCCAAATGTGCGGGTGAGCCAGATCTGCCCCGATATCATTGTGCTCTAAGAGAAACTACATGAGCAGTAGATACAACCTCTATTTATTATGTAACCCTGCTGCGTGAAGCTTCCTCTCATGTCACAGTGTCACCGCCCTATGTCACCATGTGGTGGGAAGAATGGACTCCTGAAACCATAGGTCTCTTTTGTTAATGTGTCAGTGTCGCTGTGCACTGAAAAGGCAAAACTTCACAGGCCAAAAACCCTCCTCTGTCTTCCTGTCTGTGTATACAGTGAATAGACTTGGTTAATGCGGCCTGGGAGTGAATACAAATACATGGCGTTAAAAGGGGAGTTTTGTGGGTCAGGCCTTTATTTTACTAAGTCACAGAATAGTCATTTTCTTTGAGGGACACACATGATGAGATATTATACCTGGGTAGATGAATGGTTGTCCTCCCCACCACTGTCGCACATCAATCACGTAAAACATCAGTCCCAGTAGAAGGAAGGAGAAGCAGCTGAGTGTTGTGATAAAGGACAGAGACCTGGAAATTTTGAGAAGAATAAAGTCATATATCCAAAGTATGATTTGTCCTAAGCACCAACCTATTGTTTTCGACATTGAAACCAAGCTAAAATGACAAGGTGCAATAATGAAGTAACTGATGAAATGCAGCAGTTTATGACATGTTCTGTCTTCTTTGTAGCAGTTTTTTAATTCACAATGTCATATCAAACCATTTATCTTCTACCCCTTGGAAAACAGCCACTAATCTATCTGGCTTCATGTTTGTCCTCTGCTGATGCATATAATTATCAAGAGGACAGGAGGTCACGTTTCTGCAGAGATGTTAACAAGCATTGACTTCAATGAAACACTTATTTTATAAACCATGTTAGTCTCAGTGCTTTTTACACCCCTAAAGGGAACCTATCGTGTTGAACATGGTGTTTAAGCTGCAGGCAGCTTGTTATAGAGCAGTAGGAGCTGAGCAGACTGATATATAGTTTTATAGGAAAAGATTCAGTAAAACTTGTAATTTATTCATTTAAATTCCTGCTCATCCTGGGATTTGAAGCCAAAGAGGCGGAGCTATCAGTGATTGGCAACCTTCCCTCTATGACTGTGAATACACAGATAGCTGTCAATCCAGGGGCGGACATACTGCCTGTGCAGCTGGTTCAGACCTGATTAGGACTTACTGTGAATGTGCTGCTGATTGTGCCTAACCTCCATAGCTGAAAGACATGCAATGACCTCATATTCATGTGATCTTTTCAACAGTGTAGGTAGTGGTAGGACCTGTGATGAGGTCACCATCTTATAATCAGTGCAGCAGTGGAGAAAAGTGGAAGCCTGTGATGCCATGGAATGAATGTGAGTGCCAGAGAAATGCTGGGAGATGTGGTTCTCCCCTATTATACCTCCTCCCTGCTTAGTGGGAGGGAAATATGTTATTTAACTGGGACTATGTAGGGAGCCTTATTACCACTAGGGGTATTATTATTACCACTGGGGGGTCTTCTGCCTAGCAGTGAGCCCGGTAACATCACCGGCACTAATGGAGAGGCTTTAGCGCTGCCCTTGCATGTAAAGCCGCCCATCAGTGCCGGTGACATCACCGGGAACACTGCTAGGCAGAAGTCTCTGCTCCCCGTCTACTTTGACAGGGCCTGGCAGTGAAAATGTCATCACAACTTGCCATGTCAAAGTGCAGAGGGCACGGCAGTTACAGAGGGAGCTAAGCCTATAGGTGTAATGGTAATGCCCCCGTTTGTATATAATAAAACATAATTTTTCTCAGCAATGCGGGCACATATGAAGATGGGACCAACACAGATACCTTCAGCTGCCAGCACACATGTAACAGGTCAGCCCTTTAATTGTGCAAGCGTATGAGAGAGTCCCGAGGGATAGCTAAAGGCCTTGGGAGAATTTTACCGTCAGCTATCTAAAAAATATGGACTTCAGTTAGGGGAGTAAGCTTGCACTAAAGTGCCTAGGGTAGCATCAAATCTAAATACGGCCCTGGCTCCACAGCAGCAGGATGTAGTGTCACACATTACACTGCAGGCATGTGTAGGAGGAGGAGCATTGCGGCTGGGAATCTGCTGTGCTCCTCCTCCTACACCGACCAGCAGAGCAATGTGTGACACTACATCGTGCTGCTGCTGTGGAGCACCCGTGGCTGAGGAACATGAAGAACTAGGTGAGTATATTTTTTTATTTAACTTTCTGTAAAGGGGGCACATATCTGGGCATAGCTACTATAAAAGGGGCACATATCTAGGCATAACTACTGTGAAGGGGGCACATATCTGGGCACAGCTACTGTGAAGGGGGCACATATCAGGGCATAACTACTGTGAGGGGTACATATCTGGCCATAACTACTGTAAAGAGGGCACATATCTGGCCATAACTACTGTGAAGGGGGCACATATCTGGCCATAACTACTGTGAGGGGGCACATATCTGGCCATAACTACTGTAAAGGGGCACATATCTGGCCATAACTACTGTAAAGGGGGCACATATCTGGCCATAACTACTGTGAAGGGGGTACATATCTGGACATAACTATTGTGAAGGGGGCACATATCAGTGCATCAGTAATGCGAGGGGCACATATCTGGGCATAGCCACTGTGAGGGGGCACATATCAGGGCATCAGTATTGTGAGGGGCACATATCTGGGCATAGCCACTGTGAGGGGGCACATATCTGGCATAAATACTCTGAGTGGGCACATATCTTACCATAACTACTTTGAGGGGCACATATCTGTTGTAACTAATTTGAGAGGGCACATATCTGGCCATAAATACTGTGAGGGGTCAGATATCTGGCCATAACTACTGTAAATGGGCCCATATCTGGACATAACCACTGTGAGGGGGCACATATTAGGGCGTAACTACTGTTAGGGGGCATATACCATGGCAAAACTACTGTGAGGGGGCACATATCTGGACATAACTACAGTTAGGGGGCACATATCTGGGCATAACTACAGTGAGGGGGCACATATCTGGACATAACATGAAATTAGCTCATCTCTAATGTGGACATAACTATTGTGAGGGGCACATATCTGGGCATCACTACTGTGAAAGGGGCACATCTCTGGGCATAGCTACTGTTAAAGAGTCACAGTGAGGGCATTACTACTGTGTGCTGGTACAAAGAGGGAATAATTACTATGTGGGGGCATTAGGGGACAGGATGTGCATAGTTATGCTTTAGGCAGAGTTAGAGGAGTAGCCTAGTATGAAAAATACATATACATATTGTAAACATATTCACAGATATTAACAAGATGTTTATGTGCCTGTATACGTTTATATTTGTATGTGTGGTTTGTGGTACATTCTTTGCACAGGGGCCTTCTGCTGTATGTGCCCGCCCCTGTGTCAATCACTGATAGGACCGCCTCTTTGACTTCAAAGCCCAGAAAGAAGGGAAATTTAAAATAAAGTTTTATTGAATCTTTTCCCATAAAACTATATATCAGTCTGCTCAGCTCCTCCTGCTCTATAACATGCAGCTCACAGACCATGTTCAACCTGACCGCTTCCCTTTTAGCCCTTACATTACACGTGCAGATAGCAATGATCCGATTGCCCAATGAACAAGCAAATGTGGTAATTAGAATCTTTTAGCACATTTAAAAAGAATCATTTGCTGGCGGCAGATCGTGCAGTGATTGAGTACGGGGGTGAGTGATGGCATTAGTGATCGCTCCTCCCCATACTCTGGAGGAGATTGAAGCATGCAATCTCCTCCGCTAATGAGCAGCCGATTGCCTCCTGCCTCCTGACAATCGCTTGCATGATCTACTTGTGTAATATACACTTTACATTTTGCTATTTATTAATTAAGTTTAATAATAAAATTGCATTGCCCCCTGTAAATGCATTGTGACTGTTCTAATTGCAGACAGGACATATCAATAGGCTCAACTAGGTTACATGTGAATCTACTCAAAAGATTCCATCTTTCATTTTCCAAATGAGCTCCGAAAAATGAAAGGTGAAATCTGATTGGTTGCTATGTGGAAATCTTACACTGATTCCAATCTATATTCCACGCTGAAATAGAGCAAGTATTCCACTTCCCACTTTGTCGTTCATATGGTACAGAATTGTTTGCCAGTGACTTTGCACTTCTTGATGTGAAATCCATGCAAATTTCACATGGAAACAAGGGTGAGAAGCCACATGTGGAATAGATGGGGCTAATCTGCATCCAGCATAACAAACTGCAACTTCACATCAGAAATTTGAGGGCCAGCTATGGATTGGCACCGATTCCATGGCATATTTTTCCAATGAAAAATCTGATGTGTTAACATGTCCCAACAGTTAAGTACATATTAACATTTTGCTTCCTGCCAGAGAAAGTGTAGGGAGAGAGTAACCAGGCCTAACATTATTCATCACTTTGGGCTTAAAGGGGTTGTCCCATGAAAAATATTTTACAGTTTTCAAACCAGCACCTGATCTGAATACTTTTGTAATTGCATGTAATTAGAAATTTAGCATAACCACGGAGTTATTCAATAAAATGTATCTATAGCGCC
This sequence comes from Bufotes viridis, assembly GCA_033119425.1. NCBI lineage: Eukaryota > Metazoa > Chordata > Amphibia > Anura > Bufonidae > Bufotes > Bufotes viridis. The sequence goes on along the minus strand of CM065594.1, from coordinate 149,633,631 downwards.
ACCTGCTCTTTGTTATTTTTCTTATTTCTTTGACCTGCTCACTGAGATGGCCGCACATGCTCAGTTTTATCCTTCAACTGCCTCCTGAGCTGTGATAGGGAGATCATGGACACGCCCCTGAGCTGTGATAGGGAGATCATGGACACGCCCCCTGAGCTGCAGCAGAAAAGACACTCCCCCTGGGCTGTCAGCTTGATATAAATCTAGCAGAGCAATTAATGGTAAGATCTCTGGATCCATGTGAGGTACAGGGCTGGTTCTAGCTTTGTTAGAAAGAGATTGTCATGTACTGTATTGATGGCTGATTTTTATTTTTTACATTAGTCATGGTATAGCCCCTTTAATGCATGTTGGATCCAGATGAAGTCTAGCAATTTTGAATTGTTGCCCACAAGACATTGCCCAATAACTTTGGCTTTCTCTTAGTGCAAGAAATAACAAGATAATGTTAGGAATTTATTTAAAAAAGTATCTCTTTGATATACTGTTATTAAGTGGATTGCTCCCACTAGAATTAGGAGCAATTTAGAAATAGACCAAGACAGCTGTTGTAAGGACTCTCCTTTCCAGGCCATTAGTAAGCTATACATCATTTTAACATAGCGTCATTTAACCATATTATCAGGGATGAATGTTTGTAAAAAAACACAAAAAAAAAACACTGGTTCCCAATAATCCGGTGCTGATGCCGGTAATCACCTGATGAATGAAAACACATTGGGTGATTCGGGGGCATAGAAAATCATTGTTCCTGTGCAGGAAATCCTGGTGTATAAATTTCTATGTGTTGCGCTGTAACAATGATTTTCTATGGGGAGAGGCGATCACTATGTTCCCATTCAGCGGAAGTGAGTGCAGGATGTAAATGCTGCTCTCATCTCCGCCTATGATCTGACCGTGAGGTGAACATTTCTGTGTGACCATATTCACCAGGGTGCGACTGGCAGTGGATTTGAATCTTATTGCTGCATGGACACAAGTCAAAGAGTAGCCTTACTCCAAAACTATTACCTATTGATGTACTCTTTGTGCTGCTGTGATACCAAGTGGTTGACCGTCCAGGTAAATGCCAGAGCTACGGGGGCACATAGACTCGTAACTACAGCACTCAGACATCTGGAAAAATACAAGTGATAAGCTCTCCTTGACTGTACTTTGTTAACCCACAGTGCGTCATGGTTGGTACTGGTTCCTGACCTTTAATGCCTATGTACCCGGATAGCCTCTGGCAGTGTCTAATCTATAACCAGCCAGTCTGATTTTGGATATTAAAGGGAAAATGGACATGGAAGAGCAAGTATATGAGCATGGGATGATCATTCAGTTTCTGAATCACTGACTATATACATCATACTAACTATATATCCCATAACAAGACAGAAGACCTAATAAGAGACACATGGTAACATTGAGTAGTAATTCAGTTAATAATAATTAATAATCAGTGCCTCGATGCAGAAAATAATGTATTCTTTATTTTTGTGTATTACACAACTGCTCTGCAGGCAATGAGTTCCCGACATACACAGCGGCGATGTTCTTGCACGTCTCATTGCTGCACATAGTGAATACATTATATAAATTAAATAAATCACATAAGGGAACCTTTCCAGCACATACTTCTTCCTTGATAGTACTCATCTGTGCTACTTTATTTTAATACTTCCTAAAAGCCATTTATCTGTCCGTTGAAGGGCTGCCTACACCATCTGCATACTGAATGCTTATAAGTAACTGTGTATTGATTTTCAGCTCCTCTGTAAAGCTGTCAAGAGCCTTCTTGGGTGTAAGAATGGAGAGTATGAGGAGTTGAGGGGGAAGTTGAGGAATGTACCTCTTGTATTTTGTATGTATTTTGGACATAAAATATGTAAATTTGATATTCAATAAGTCTATTCATCCATTCAAATCACATTTCACAAGAGTTTTTTTTTTTGCACTTTCGGAATAATTTATAGAATATTCGAGCAAATTGACTACGGCTACTTTCACACTAGCGTTTTTACTGGATCCGGCAGGGTTCAGCAAAAATAATTCCGTTACTGATAATACAAGCATCTGCATCCCTTATGAACGGATCCGGTTGTATTATCTTTAACATAGCCAAGACGGATCCGTCACGAACTCCATTGGAAATTAATGGGGGACGGATCCGTTTTCTATTGTGTCCGATTGTGTCAGGGAAAAGTCTTGCTCCACATGCCATGATGGAAAGAAAACCGCAGCATTCTGCGGTTTGCTCTCCAGTATGAGAACGGAACAGAATGCATTTTGGAACATTCCGTTCTGTTCAGTTATGTTTTGTCCCCATTGACAATGAATAGGGACAAAATGGAGGTGTTTTTTCTGGTATTGGGACCCTATGACGGATCTCAATACAGGAAAATAGAAACGCTAATGTGAAAGTAGCCTATATTAGCAGATGTAATGTTTGAAGTGATAACATCTTTGACCTGTTTCATGTGGATCAGGTGTGACTTGAAGCTCTTGGGCCCCAATGATTCCATTTTTCAACAACCCCCCAAATGTCACTTATCATTCATGGTCCTGGTACTTCTATGACTGCAACCTCTGCAACCCTATCGTTACACTGTTGATATGAACACCACATTTACTGCAGGTTATATTCCTTTCTGCCAGCTGGCAATAGGTTCAACTGAATATGTCTAGTAGAGTTAAAACATTTAGGAGCTCTTTTTTGCACTTGGTGCGGAAAGTAATGGCCACACATACACACCTGCAGTCAATGAAAATCAAGGTTCACTGTGTAAATCCAGAGGATAAAAATACTGTAATGTGATGGACACACAAGTGCACAGCTTGATACAGTTACTGTAAAGTATAGGTCTGTGAAGGTTCTCATTTATCCAGGCCATGATATATCTGTAAAGAATAAATCAAGGCAACTGGACTTGCTGTAGATTTCTTGAATTCAATTAAGACTGATAATTCAGCTGAATTATCAGTCTTTTGGATTCTAGAAATCTACAGTAAGTCCAGTTGCCTTGATTTATTCTTTACAGATATGTACAGTATAGGGTATCTTGCGTTGTGCTGTGCATTTGTCTGGTCATCACATTACCAGAACAGATTTTACTCCCTTAATGTAAACACTGACATTTTCTTTTTGAGTGACAGCAAGCAGAGATGTCAAAGAAGAATTGATACAGAAATTAGATAATGTTTAAACATCATTTGCTGGAGGCATAATGTCTATTTACTACAGATAGCATGTGTGTTTTAGCTGTGCTCTATGGCATGGAGACTTAGTGGTAATGGTCTAAAATATGTAACAAAGTATCTGCCAGGGAAAGAAAACCATCTGGCTAGCACCACCTTTTGGAAGTGGCTCCCTATGAGTCAAAGTCTGGCTTTTTAACAAGCATTGGAACATGACAAGAAAAAATAGCCAAGCCAAATAACCATCCATAGACAGCTGTTTCTGGGTCTCTTTAAGGGGAGCCAGCACCCTGCCTGTAAGCTTTATTCAAGACACCTCACTCAGCCAGCCAGACTACTCCATACTCATGAGGGGAAGAAACCCTGAAACACCTAACGATGGATACTTGGCTTGGCTATTTTTCCTTTTATGTCCTGAGGCTTGTTAAAGTCATACTCTGACTCATAGAGAGCCACCTCCAGAAGCTAGGACTAGCAAGATGGTTCTCTTTTCTTGGGGATATCTCTTCTAACCTACTATGTACACCCCACCCCCTCACCCCAAAACAGCTGTCTATGGATGGATACTTGGCTTGGTTGCTTTCCTTTGTCATGTTCCAAGGCTTGTTTCCAAAGTTAGGCTTCGACTCATAGGGAGAAGAAGATGGTGCTAGCAAGATGGTTCCCTTTCCCATCATATTTCACTTCAATGTGTGTAATATAAATGTCTGTTTCCTCACTAAACATACCCTGCATGGTCTCCGTATGATTTGCAATCAAAAAGGTGAGAAGTAGTAGTGGGTAATTAATATGGCCAATTGAGATGGCCGTAACAAGTGTATTAATAGCAATGCTACCCTAGGGCTCCACAAAGCTTTCTTCCCATGAAAGAGTATGAAGAGCTGGTAATGCTTAAGTTTGGTCTGAACAATGATTAGACTATGTTACAGCAAATGTTCCAGTTTGGTTTAGAAGCACTTACCAGAGGTTTTTATTGATGGGAATAAATCCTTCATCCCTTGTACACTTGGTTAAGATGGCTGAGATAATCCCCTGTGGAAAAAGAAATAAGTTCACCATTTTAGAAGAAAGGATGGATGGCTGAACATCAGAAGCTGAGAGGACAGATGGGCATTCTGTGATCATAAGTGTTTTCATTGATTACACCATGGACAAATGTATAGTTTAACCTCTTTGTCACCACAAGGGCATACACAGAATTGACCTCCCAGTCTTTGCAGGCCCCGTGGATAAGGATCCTAGTTCCTCATCGATGACTATGGTTGTAAGAGGTGCAAACAGATAATTAGGAAACAGATACATTTTCTGTTTTTAGGTAAATCTACAAGTAGGGGCAAAGTCAATAGTAACTGAGGAGGATCACACTGCCCATGGAACAGCAGAGACAATTTGTTCCTCATTTAAGACAGCTAGATAGAAAAGCTGTAAAGAACCTCACCGACTCAAATCAGAAAAACAAAATAATGGCTTTTTAAAGAAAATAGTTTTATTACAGAAAAACAGTGGAAATAATTTGTTTTCACCAGGTCTGGCAGAAAAATATCATGAATTATTAAAGAGCTGTGGATGTATTGTATTTTATGGCCTCTTTAATCTCAATAACCATTCTCTACGTTCTAGCTCTCAGAAATAATTCCATGATTCATCTGAGCAAAAAACACCATAAAATGATAAGTCTGCTTCTCACATTGCTGATAGTTAAAGGGCACAGTGGACATCAAGGTAAATGGCTTGCTAAGAATAGTAGCCATAAAGCTCATCTTAAAGGGATAGGCCTCACATACTAGCCATGCCACCATGAAAATAGAAAACATAGGGGAGCACATTTTTACTAATTTAGTCCTGTATATGAAGAATTTCTATTATACCACCACTGATATTCTCGCATTACCTTCTATGTGTAAGCAACACTGGAGAATGTCGCGCTCGTTCACAGGAAACCAGGAGCCCGGACCTCGCCCTGAACCTTGGGCAACAACAAGTCCCAGAATGAAGAGAAAAACGGTCCAGCTTCACTGGAAAACTTGAGGCTTTATTGAATCCCGTGCAGATTAAAACCAACGTACAGCAATGCAAGAAATCGACCGGTTTCGGATCACTATAGGTGCGGATCCTAGAATAGTGTCTTCACATTCTGAAAGCCATATTTGTTTTTTATTTTTTGGGCGACTGTCTTATGTAGGGGCTCATTTTTTGCGGGATGAGATGTCGGTTTGATTAGAACTATCTTGGGGTGCATATGACATTTTGGTCGCTTGCTATTACACTTTTTGTGATGTAAGGTGACAAAAATGGCTTTTGACACCGTATTTTTTATTTTTTTTGTTGTTTTCACCTGAGGGGTTTGGTCATGTGTTATTTTTATAGAGCAGATTGCGATGGACGCGCCGATACCAAATATGTATACTTTTTATTTATTTATTTAAGTTTTCCACAATATTATCATTTTTTAAAACAAAACAAATCGTGTTTTAGTGTCTCCATAGTCTGAGAGCCATATTTTTTTATTTTTTTGGGGTGATTGTCCTATGTGGGGTATCATTTTTTGCGGGATGAGATGACAGTTTGATTGGCACTATTTTTGGGTGCATATAACTTTTTTACACCGTTTTTTCTATTTTTTAATGGTGTTCATCGGATGGGTTGAATCATGTGATATAATTATAGAGCCGGCCGTCATAGACGCAGCAATATCAAATATGTCTATTTCATTTATTTTTTTCTGTTTTTAACATTTTTTTTATTTTACACTTTGTGTCCCACATAAGGTCATAAAAAGACCTCTGGGGGACATTTAACTTGAATAAGGGTAGATGGGATCGCGCTGCAAAACACTATAGTCTTCACTTCCAAAACAACGAGAATATGTTCCTCCCCAAAGACACGGAAAACAGCAGGAATCTTTGGTTCCTTACACCTCCAGAGCCTATCAGATGTCAGGTAAAATTGCACAATAGTGAAATATCATTATCACAGAACAGCTGCGATATCGCTATGCACTTACTAGATATTCCCTTGTGAACAGGCACATAGACAGAGATCAACTGCAATCCTCTCCTTCCTCTTTTCTCTCTTGATACCTGTCCACATCATCAAAAGAAGGCCGTAGAATGGTGAAGCACCCTCGACACACAGTTACCCACGCAATATTTATTTACTTACAGAACATCCACTTGTACATGAGCATATAGCAATACACGCACTGCCCGACCCGGGTTTCGCCTGCTGGCTTCATCAGGGGCGTCTCATTAGAAAATTCCACACAGATGCCTTAAATCCTAATAATTAGACCCTCCCTCCTCCCCAAAACTATAATCAGAATAACCCATTAAAACATAGTATATAAAAAAATAATACAGGTTTTCTTTAAACAGAAACGTTTTGTCGTCCTTGTCTCCAAATTCATTATATGCTCTATCTGGAACTTCATAAATAAACTATTGCAACTGTACTGGGATCACGTGGGGACTCAACCTCCAATCCAGATTATGAGTACACCTTCCCTCAAGTCCTAAAAACTAAAGCCACTACAACATGTTTAAATAACCACAGGGTATCAAATTAAGCATTGTTTAATATCGCATTCGGCATTTAACCCAAATGGGTGCAGGGTTTTTAGATCATACATCCATTGTACCTTCTTTTTATTTTATTTTTTCGCATAGTCTCCCCCACGTTCCGGGGCCCTCACTATCTGCACACCCGTAAAGCGCAATCCCCTCAGGTTTTTTCATGCACTTGTTTAAAATGCAGGAAGACTCTATGTGTTTCCAAGCCTCTCCTGATATTCCGGATATGTTGTTGTACCCGTACTTTTAAGTTGCTAGTTGTTCTGCCCACGTACTGGAGGCCACACAGACACTCCAGTACATAGATAACCCCACTATTATTACAGGATATATTCCCCCCAATTTTGAACGGGACATTTTTCTAGTTAGAGGTAATGACTTCAGTAGATCTTGACCGATTTTTATAGGCCCTGTTCTTACATGGTAAGCAAAAACCGCACCAGGTAAATTTGTTTTGACTCTGATTCTTTGCTTGATGCGATTTTTTAGAGTCTGGTCCGGCACTACGTACTAATCTATTTCTGAGGCTCTTCGCTTTTTTAAAAATAAACTGAGGGTTTTTAGGAATCTCCCCACCAATAACCGGGTCGCTTTTAAGGATCTTCCAATTTTTCTTGATAATATTCCTTATTCAGCCCGCTTGCGTATTAAACTGTGTGAAGAAAGCCAACTTGAAGTCCTTATTCTCTCCTTCTCTTCTAGTGCTGCCCCTCTCATCTTCCCCCTTCTCATCAGCACCTACTTCACTTCTATCCTTCTCTAGTTTTTCTTCATCATATCCTTTTTCCAAAAATCTCTCTTTAATGACCAGACTTTGTTCTTCATATTTTTCCTTTTCCGTACAGTTCTTTCTAATCCTTTTAAACTGCCATTTTGGAATGTTTTGTATCCAGGGAGCAAAATGACAACTATCAATCCCTAGGTAAGCATTAACGTCCGTGGGCTTAAAGAATGTTTTAGTTTAGAATTTTTGATCTTCCACATATATCTTCAAATCTAGAAAGTCCACAGAAGTTGTGCTAATTTTACTGGTAAAAGCTAGATTATAAGAGTTTTTATTTATCTTCCTGATGAAATTCTTCAAACCAGCTCTATTTCCTTTCCAAAAACAAACAAACAATCATCTATATAGCGCTTCCAAATAACTAATTCACCACCATCATTTTGTTCATTTTGAACTGTGTCAATGTTCTCCCTCTCCCACATACACATAAAAAGATTAGCAAAACTGGGGGCGAATTTCGCCCCCATAGCCGCGCCAGTGTACTGCAGAAAAGAGGCACCGTCAAAAGAAAAATAGTTGTGAGAGAGGCAGAAGTTGACACAGCTCAAAATAAAATCCCTCTGTATCTCTTTCATAATGGGGTCATTAATTAAGCTTTCAGTCCCAGTTCCGTAGGAATACAGGTATACAAAGTGGCCACATCTATAGTGGCCATCCATATTTCTGCATCATCGAAACTGAGACTCTCCACCAGCTCTATCACTGTACCTGAATCCTTCAAAAAAGATGGCATTACTATGACGTATTTTTGTAAGTAAAAATCAATATATTCAGAGAGTCTGCATGTTAGGAAATCTATACCCGAAATGATGGGCCTTCCGGGTGGGTTACAGAGGCTTTTATGCTTTTTCAGACCCTCTTTTAATAGGACTTCCAATTGACTTTTGAAGTCGTGTATTGGATCACCTTTCAGTTTTTTATAGGTGCCTTCATATACGAGTCTGAGCATCTCTGCAATATATTTATCCTTGTCCATTATAGCAACCCCCCTCCCCCCCTTGTCGGCTGGTCTTATAACAATATTTGGGCCCCCTGCTCGGCAGATGCACCATTAGCATGCAGCTACCATCTCTGAATGGACGTTCCAGAAACTCCAATTTAAATGTGCCTGCTTTTCATCTACAGGCTACATTTAGGTGCACCTGTTAGGCCCTGGGCCATATCAGCCAGTCTAGGGTGAAGCTCACGGGCACCTCCCACCTCCAATTGCAAGCATGGCTACATGCTGGAGGTTACTGGTAAGCTGTATGTGAGTCAGGCCTTATGCTCCCATAATTTGCCCACTCGCCCTGGTATCGCCCATATGGCACAGGTAGGTGAGTGGTAGGGCCTCAGGCTACTTGAGAGACCTTGGCGCGGTGCCCGAGCTTAAGACATGTCCTCCTAGTAGGATATGTCAAACTAACCTCTTAATTTTAACATCAGTGTGAGAGTTTAGTATTACCGCAGAGTGCACCTGTCTTTGCTATTGTTAAGGTTTTTGATTGTTCTCCACATCCACATAATCGTTACCTTATGTAGGATGGTTATTGTGGTACTTGTAGTCTGTTGCTGGCATCTTCCATTGTATACATTTTTTTGCTGTTGATTGCCATCAGCAATAGACTACAAGTGCAGGATATGCTCCCCTATATAAATGCACAACTGCATATGGGTTTGGGCATATCCTGCCTGTTTAACACCACGTTTTCTAATGGTTTGTTAGGGAATCTATACCCGAAATTATGGACCTTCCAGGTGGGTTACAGAGGCTTTTATGCACTTTCGGCATGTTTGATGGCATGTTTTATATAGAGATATTCATATTCCTTCTTATTTGTAACCTTATTTTTCAGACCCTCTTTTAAGTGACCTTTGAAGTCGTGTACTGGATCACCTTTTAGTTTTTTTAATACGTGCCTTCATCCAAAAGGAATCTGAGCATCTCTGCAATATATTTATCCTTGTCCATTATAACAACCCTCCCCCTTGTCGGCTGGTTTTATAACAATATTTGTATTTTTCTCCAATCCTTTTAATGCCTCCAATTCTGCCTAATTTAAGTTCTTTTTCTTCATCTTACCATCTATTTTTTCCAGATCATTTATCACACTCCTTTTGAAGGCTTCTAGGCAATCATTATTTTTGTTGTTTGGAAAGAACCTAGATTTATCCCGTAATAAAGAATGTATTATACCATCCCCCATTCCCGCATTAATCAGTGGGGGTCTCTGTTCATTCATATATTTGGCTAGATTCAGTTTCCTCATATATTTATGTATATCAATACCAAAGATGTCTATTTCATTTTTTTTTTTCTGGGGGACATTTAACTTCCCCTTTTTTTTTTTCACTATTGATTTCTCCCGTAATTGGGGCTGACATAGTAGCCCCAGTTCCAGAGGAAATACACCCCCCAGAGAGGCTGTACAGCAGTATACAGTTCTGTACAGCCTCAGTGCAGGGCTGATCGAGGTCTGTGGAAGACCTGACAGCTCCTGAAGTCTCTCGGTTGCGGCGGTCACATGACCAACAGGCTGGGACAGGAAGCGCTTGACGCTTCCTCTTCTTTATACACAGCGCTCATTGAGTGCTGTATATACAGCGATCTAGAAGGCAGGGACCGTTCCTCAGTCACTGACAGCGGGCCCCCTGCTCGGCAGATGCACCATTAGCGTGCAGCTGCCATCTCTGAATGGACGTTCCAGAACGTCCATTCAGAGATAAACGACCGCTCATAGTGAAGTGTCCCACTTATATGTGTATGGGCCACTCCAAATTGCTATATGCCCTTTCATGTTATGTTGCACTAATTACTGTATTTAACTTCTTTTATGCTGCTGAATTCCTACTACAGGCTGTTCAAATGCATTACATTTTACTACCACTAGAGGTCACTATAACATCATTTAAATAGACCAGCCACAGGAAGTTAGATAGGAGAGGAGTTGAGGGAGGAGAGGAGTAAGGAGTCTAGGAGACAGACTTGTCTCTATTTTCCTGGGCCTTGCCCTAGGAGTCAACCTACTTGAATTTGTGGAGATTAGAGCAGTCTCAGCTTATGGACTCCACAGCACCAGGTGACCGGGAGAGGTGTCCAGCATCTGGATACAACCTGACAACCAAGTATAAAGTTGGGTGTTATTCCTTTATGGACTATAGTTCAGAGAACCTTTTCCAATAATGGAGCAGAGAGTTTGCCTGCCATGAGGGAGACCGCCCTGGGTTGTATACTATTAGTACCAGAGGATTCATATTATTGCAACATTAGAAAGCCTGAGCAAGATCAGGAACCAAGTAGAGTATCTTCACCACTCCTGTATAAGTTAAGCTGGAACCTACATACAGCACTTCACAGAGCCTGCTAATTGGAATTTGCAACTTTATCATCTTTGCAAACTTCATCTAATACAAAGTGCTGCTATCAAATGCTATTTCTTGTGCAAGACTGAAACTGACAAGTAAAGTTCCTGTTTGGTTAAACTACTGCCTATCTCATCATTCTATTTCATCTCTTTCATGGTGCTGGCATCACGAACTCAGGATGGGCCCAGCCGCCAAAGCACCCTAAGCATACCCACTATCATCAAGGGCACCTCAACCAACATCTGGCTGGTGTTCCCTGCAATAGAGAATGCGCCGGAGGATTCAGTGCTTTCTTCTCATCCACTGCACGCCAGCCCAAGGGACAACATAACTGTGAGTACTACTACCCCCACTCGGCACATCATCACTAGTGCACTCACACACAACACCCATAGGGTGTCCGGGCGCTGCAATAGGATGTTTATAGTCAATGGGCAGTGGTCGCGAAGTGGTTAAAGCATGTGTTGTGAATGGCAGAAAGGCCGATGTGCAATTGGTTCAACTATGTTTAGAGAACTTTGCCTTGTCTAAAAAGGGGATGTGGATTACCTGTCATCCAGGTAATGGTTGTGTCATAATATGCCATATTTTACATCAAACTTGCTCCACAATTCTGATGTAAAACTACTGGGGTCATTTATCAAACTGGTGTAAAGTAGAACTGCCTTGGTTGCCAATGGTAAGCAATCAGATTCCACCTTTCATTTTTGACAGCTTCTTTGGAAAATGAAAGGAGGAATCTGATTAGTTGCTATAGGCAACTAAGGCAGTTCTACTTTACACCAATTTGATAAATGACCCCATATGTTTCTCAATCTAAGCAAACCAATAGTTTCGTTTTTTGCAAAAGTATCTAGTCATGCACCAAATGAATCATCCAGCATGGTGTGTGTCTAGACAGCCTATATATATGTTTGCCATCTATAGTACTAGTAAATCTGCTCTATTGCCTTTTCAGACAGCAGTGGTAATACAGGATATGAGATGAAAGGGATGCAAAATGAGGTCTTAACAAGCTCTGCCTCTAATGCCACCAGATGTAAGGCAGCTATCCTATAAGTCAATGTTCAGCCCTAATAGGCCTTGAGACATGACCTCCGAGGCCTACCTACCACATGTGGCTGATCATTATGTTTTTGCAATTCAAAGAATATAAAAATAACACTTATCTGATGATGGAAGAGCAGTACAAAGGGTTCTTTGCAGCGGTATACCTACCATGCATGCAGACCATGTGGAGGGAGGGGCTCTAACTTCTTTTTCTCTTTCTAAAATATATCCATGGCATTTTCCAGCACCCATCACTTGGGGGAGCTCATTGCAGAGATTTGTACAGCTTCCATTAATTTCAGTTGTAGCCAAGTAGAAAGTTTAACCATATTATATATGAAGTATTATATGAAGGGACTTGGAGGATTTAGAGCCATGTGTGTGGGGATTTATCATTGTATTTATGTTAGTTTTATGGTATAAATACATCGAGAAATATGATGTCCAAAAAGAGTCTCATATATATGAAGCACATATTCCACTTTTGCCGACATAGAAGTCAGGTAAAGTGGTGAAGCAGAGAGCAATTTTTGTTGTCTGCTGAATACCAACAAACTGTCTACTCTCCATTGACATCAGCAAAAGTTATGGAAAACTATAAAGTATAAACTGGTCAAAAATACTAGATCACTGCACGGAACGTTTTTTCAAATCCCAGCATATTTGCCAAGTAGCAGCCGGATCTCTACCAGATCCTATTATAGTCAATGGGCCTTGACAGGCATTGCAGTAACATCCAGCTATGCTGGATCCAGAGATCTCTGACAGGCTCTACTGCAACAGCCTGCCGGAGACCTATGACGTAAATGTGAAAGAAGCCTAGGCTGTCTATGTTTGATTGATGATAGACCAGCCTCTACTCTGCATCCCTCCCTGTGTTTATAAATGGCACAGGGTGCCTGATACTACAGCTCCTTATACTTCAATGAGAAGTGTGGCCCTTTCATTGAACTGATTTGAGACCCAGAGGTCAGACCTCCACTGCTTAAAGAGGACCTTTCTCCACTCCTGACACGTCTGTTTTAATAGCTTCATGCATTCCCCATGTAATCACAATTCTGGAGCATCTATTCTTATGGCTTTATGTTGTGCCATTCCTCTGTTATTTCTACTACAAGTTATCAATGAATGGCTATTAGCCTTCAGTAAGGGTACAGAGGGGAGGTAACCAGTTGGGGGTATGTACCTGCACAGACTGACTCTATCCAATCAGTGCTGCCATTTTCAGACTGTGCAGGTACACCCCCCAACATGTTACCTCCCCTCTGTACCCTTACTGAAGGCTAATAGCAATTCATTCATAACTTCTAGTAGAAATAACAGAGGAATGTCACAATATAGAGCCACAAGAATAGATGCTCCAGAATTATTATTACATGGGAAATGCATGTAGCTATTAAAACAGACATGTCTGGAGCGGTGAAAGCTCCTCTTTAAACAATGATGGTTTATCTTAAGGATGAGCCATTTCTGCTGGAGTCCAGGAGAATCCCTTTGAGGGTGGTTATACACAGGCCGATGCCCAGCCCTGAACAAGTGGTGACAATACATCAAATCAATTGGTGCTCTTTTAAAGACCTCACCAGTAAGCAGTTTGCTGTTTGCGTACAGTGCTTGTGAGTTTCAATACATTACATTTATGCAAATAAACATGTTTTGTACTTATTAACATTGTTTTCAAATAAATTGAGCCTTGATTTCCTTAAATCTTTTTCGCTCATCAAAGTTTCTACCCCTAGCAGAGATCACAGAAGTGCAAATGGTCAACTTGTCTAAAGTTTCAGCTCTGATTGCATCCCACTTCTCTTGTAGCAACTTCCAAAGGTAATTTTGGCTCATAACTTGCTCGAACACACCTGTCCACATGATCTCAAAAGCATGTAAATGGATTACAATGAGAACCTTAGGGTGACTGAACCATGTTATTTTGACAGAATTTTTGCAAAGACCGTAGGTATGTTTTTGGTTATTACCTTGCTGTATCATGAAACCAGAACAAATAAGATGGGTTCTGGAAGGGATGGCGCACCAGAATGCTGTGGTAGCACTTGGAGTCCTGCCATTTTTACTACGTCATTACCTCTGAAACATCCCCAGTCCATAATGGAACTTCCTCCTCCATGCTTGACTATGGTCTAAATGCAAGCAGGAGGCATGTGCTCACTTACTGCATAATGAAAAATAATTTGCCTCTTAGATCCAAACACCTCAAACTTCATCTATGAATAGAACCTTCTTTTACTGACTAGTGGGCCAGGTCCTGTGCTTTTTAGCCTATAATAGCCTCTTGTGTGTATTAATGGGCCTTAGCAGCATTGTTGGGCTGCAACACTTTCAAGCCACTGGTCATAAATGAGTGTTTGACAGTCGCGATTGACTTACATTTCTTAATTGTTGTCACAAGAGCGGCCCCATGCAACTATGGACCATCTATCTGTGGCCCCAATTTGCCAAGGGCCCCCCAGCCGCAGTGCAAGTCTTTCCATATTTTGTAGCCTGTTACAATGTATTAGAGAAAGCACAGACTGCTATAATCTCACAGCAGCCCAAGGAGACACATGATCGTGCAGCAGCAGTTAGTAGGCCCGGGGGTACCTGCATAGGGTGACAGAGCCTGGATCAGGGAGGCTCCAGCCTCTGTTCCTAGGAATGTTACTTTTTGATAATTGCCCCATCATTGGACCATGTAAAAGGGTTTTGAGAGAATTGTTGCTCATGCAGTAAATGACATCCTGAGGTCAAGCTGCAGCGTTAATTGGTTCTGGTACTTTATCTATGTAGCAAGCTTGGTTTTGGTAACATATCTAGGCAGTATACTGGGGTCTGAAACCATATCTATGTGGTAAGCTTGGTTCTGGCACTATAACTATGTAGCGTGTTTGGCTCTGGTAATGTGTCTATGTAGTAATCTTGGTTCTGTTAATGTAATTACATGCACTGCTTGGTTCAGGCACTGTAACTGTGTTGTAAGCTTGGTTCTGGTAACATATCTAGGCAGTATGCTTGGTTGTGGAACTGTATCTATGTAGTAAGCTTGGTTGTGGCACTGTAAATATGTAGTACGCTTGGTTCTGGTAATGTATCTATGTAGTAAATTTGGTTCTGTTACTGTATTTAAAAGCAGTGCTTACTGCATACTCCGGGAGACTCACCACAACCAATGTGCATTTCTTATACATGATAGCTGCCAGCGAAACACAGCTATCACTCCTCATCCTCCTATTCACATCGACTCGGGAGAGCATGTTTGTGTCCTCAGTAAGAAGAGAGAAAGCTGCTCCAGATTCCTCTGGCAGTTGCTTAGCTCCACACAATGAAATCAATCATGTCTGATCCTTATCTCCCCTGGCATCTTCCGTAAGGGGAGACTCAGTGGGCCCATAATACATTAGATCAGGCATGTCCAAACTCGGGCCCTCCAGGTGTTGCAGAACTACAACTCCCATCATGCCGTTCTGTAGGTTCATAGCTGTAGGTTGTCCAGGAATGATGGGAGTTGTAGTTTTGCAACATCTGGAGGGCCAGAGTTTGGACATGCCTGCATTAGATGGTCTATTTGGTGGGTTTGGCCAACAAACATCTAATGCGTATGGCCAGCTAAGACATAAGAGTTATCATTAAAATACGCCACCTTTATGACTTTTTGAACATCACTTGCAAGCAAGTGCTGTTTCTCCGCTGGCTTTGCCACTTTCCAAAAAAGGGGTGAGATGATGGCAGTTATCTTTTACTCAAGTTTTCTGGTGTAGTTGTCAGTATAGGCACATGGACTGCTGGATGCTGCATCCAGCAGCGAGGTGCAGGTGCAGCATCCAACAGCGAGCTTGGTTATTGTAGACAGGCGTACACTGCCGATCTTTGATAAATTTGCCCCCTAATTTTAGCTTAAAGGGGTATTCCCATCACATACAATGGGGACATATTGCTAGTATATTCCCCCATTGCCTGATAGGTGCAAGTCCCACCTCTGGGACCCGCACCTACAACGAGAATGGAGTGGGGAAAGCTGTGGCTGGAGGACCCCGGATTTCCCGGGGTCTGTCCACCACCATGCGTTGCTCCCCACTGCTTCCATAGCCAGTGCTCGGCTATTTTCGGCGGCCCTATTAAAATGAATGGAGGGCGGCTGCGCATGCGCAGTGCGCCTTTCGTTCATTTCCCCGCTCCGTTCTCATTGTTTGTGATATAATTTGTGAATTTGTAGCTTCTTGTCAGTTTTCTAAAGTGGCAATACAATGGGCGGGGCTTAGCGAGAGGGGTATGGTTCACACAACCTGCCGGATTTACTATAAACTGGTGAAAGTCTTGGCTTGTATAGACTACCGTTTCTGGCACACGGACTGCCAGAGATACGACTAATTTATTAAGAGGCATATGAATTTTACTAAATTAGATGCATCTCACTCTGGTGCACAGTATATGGGAATGCCAGTCTTGATAAATGTCCCTCAGTGGTTGATAAGTAACCATGAATAGCAATATCTGCTATTTATGACGTCAGCAAAAACAAATCCAATAGCTACAATTTCCATTTAGAAACAATATATTGTTCATATATATGTGACGGTGGCTTTCACAGCTAGAAAATGAGGATTTATCTTTCCAGTATGCATTTGTAAGTAGAATATACAGTACATACTGATAAATAAAGGTTTCTTTCTCTATGCTAGAGTGATGGAAATAATTTAGTTGTTGGGGAAAAAAAAGTCCCATTCTGCTACTACTGTTCTGGATTTTGTCTGTGTTCCAGGACTTATTAGGTGTCAGCTTAAATAAATGGCACCTTAAATAAGGTGCGATCCATCTACATCGGTCCTCCTGGAAGAACTGGTGGTGCCAGCCTGTAGAAGTTGTGATGATGCCGATGACTGCTGGTATGGACGCTTGTATGCTTTTTGAAGTACTAGGCAGTAGACCTTTACTTTGAGAACTTATTTACTTAGTTACTGACAGACAAGCATGGGGGTTTTGTTAAAGGTAATCTCTCAGCAATTTTGACCATGCTAAACTGTAGACATCACAAAGTAGGGGCTGAAGCTTTTATTTTTAGAAATAGTGTATATATGAACTTTTATTTTTCTGGGCACTGTTCCTGCAAGTGCACTGGAGGTGGAGCTTTACTGTAAAGTTCTCTCTGCACTGAGCTACTTCACTGTTCCACCCTTCTGAATGACCAGACTTCACAGTGAAGCTCTGCCTCCAGCGCACTTACAGTAGCACAATCTGGTGCGGGTAACCAGCTTAACGCCATTTGTAATAGGGATCGGGCATTGCAATACGGACACAGAATAATTTTTTCGCTAGCAGATCGTATTAATGATGATGAATTTGGGTTCACTGCACATTTGTACACTTGTAAATATTTAACTAACTATATCATTAAAATAATGGACCAACTCTGAATGTCAGTGCAGTAGAATGTGATGCACAGCGCAATATATTACACCTGCAGCCGCAGTGATTAAAGCTCCAGCGTGTTGGATCTTTAAATGTGGCATAATACTGACGCTATGTAATGCAAAAGCTAACACAATGCATTTGCTATGATAAATTTCACTCCACTGTATAGTTGGAGCCATAGACTATAATGAAAGTGATGGATCCGTGAACACGGACAAAATAGAGCATGCATCTGTGCTAAAAAAAAACTCCACTGCATAGTTGAACAGGGCAAAATATTTAACCGTGGCCTAATACTGACGTTATGTAACGCAACAGCTAACAGAATGCATTAGTTATGAAAAAGTTCGCTCTATTGCACAGTTGAACAGGGCGAACTCTGAATGTGGGTGCTGTACAATGTAGTGCACATGGTGATATATTACACCTGCCTCATATAGGGGAGATTTATTAAAACTGGTGTAAAGGAAAACTGGCTTAGTTGTCCATAGCAACCAATCAGATTCCACCTTTAATTTTTTAAAGGAGCTCTGCAAAATGAAAGTTGGAATCTGACTGGTTGCTATGGTTGCTGTTTTTCCTTTACACCAGTTTAGATAAATCTCCCCTTCTAACTGTATGAGTAAAAAAACTGATTAACTCTTAATGTTGGTGCAGTAGAACGTCATGCACACGGTGATACACTCAATCTGCAATCTCCCTACAATCTGAAAACAGTCTCCCTGCACTGCCCTTGAACTCACCCTCTCCAACATTCTTTTTTAAACCAGTTTTCATCAACACTGTCCCTAGCGCTTGAACGCTTGTGATGTCTCTTCCCAAGCTCAGCTCACAAGACAATGGTGGAGACTTCGCGGGATGAAGGTTTTGTAGGGCTGTGACATCACAGGGGATGGCTATCTGCAGATTGGCTGGCTGCACGGCATTATGGTTGATCTCATGTTCCCGGACTTCTTACTTTCACTTTGTAAAACGTGCAGCCGCCATTTTAGGAAAAACTGATTTGTTACTACGAAGTGCGAGAAAATTAAGATTCATTACGAATCTAATTTTTTCTAAACTTTGGAATAAGTTCCGCTTCGGATACTTCAGTTAGCTCAACACTAGTTATGACCACCTTGCAATCAAGCAGTGGTGGCCGTGCTTGCACACTACAAGAAAAGGCACTGGTGCCTCTGGTGGCTGGAATGTGGGAATGTACATAGTCAGCACTTTTTCCTATAGTGTGCAAGCACAGCTACTGCTGCTGGATTGCTGGGTGGTCTAACCCCTGGATATGAGAAATGTATAAGGCAATGAAAAAGTTAATTAAGCCAATAAAGAAGGCAATATGGACAATCACAGTACATTAGTAAGTGCCTTGTATTAACTTTGTCTACATGATAAATGCCATTTGCTGAAGTAAGCACATCCAAATAGACTGTGATGAGCATAGTCCAAGAGGAAAGTACACAAGCCAAGCAGCTGGCACATTCTAAAACACTTCATTAATGTTCCTCAGAAAACACCATAGCACTGGATGTCCGGAAGCCTGAAAGACTTGAGGTTATAGAAGTCAGATAATGAAGTATCGAAATGCTTTGAAGAATTAGGGGCCTTCAACAGAAGCCTTCCTCACTAGTCACCTGCCAGGCTTTACTGACAACCAGTCATCTGTTGCTTTATTCTGTACTAACATGTGTGAGCATAACTAAACTTCAAATTGTCTCTGCTTATTGCTAGAAGTTACAGCCTTGGTAATACTAAAAGCCACTGAATGCACCCAGGTGAAAGGGGATTAAAGGGGTTGTCGGTCAACATTTGTTTAATTTGTAAACTTTATGATCATAGAGTTTTCCTACCTCCATGGAGAATATCTAGCAAATCCATACTTGCCAACATTGCAATTGGTAAAATAAGTACAAATAAATCCCATTCCAAAGAACACCCTAATTCGAGTGAGACTGCCCATTTATTGGTAGGGCTTACATTAAGCACTGTCTATTTTGGACCAAAACAGCAGGGACTGTCTCTGAAAATTAGGGACAGTCTCATCAAATTCAGGACTGTTGGCATCTATGGAAATCTACTGTATGTACGTGTTTTGTCTGAGATGATCCAATTGTATGGGTACAGAATCAGGTACAGAGCAGTGACAACACATAAAACACTACAGAAAAGGGCTGTAATATTTTTACAATAAAAAACAAGATTAGTTAAATTGAAAACCTTTAGGCAGAAATATATACTGGAAAGAAAACATTTGTTTGAGAGAAATCCGTTTTTTTATAAGATACAATGAAACTATCTTATGTTACATCAGAAGTTCCAACTAGCACATTTCACCTTTTTTTTTTTTTTTTTTTGCAGCATGTGCAATGTATAATGTTTGCTGGTGTTTTTTTAAGGTGTTTTTGCCTGGCTTTTTATAACAAACATATTTTCCCCACACTGCTCTACAGAGGAGACATTACAGGAGGTACATACTTTACTATAAAAATAAATGCAAGGCACACACTCTGGCTAAAACATATTATGTTGGCAAAGAGCTTCAAAAATGCCCACCAAAATGCTATGAGAACTGCTGACTAAACCCTCCGTGTCTGTGCTTAAATCCGTGAAAAAGCGGTCAGTGATGCCTCCGTGAGGATGTCCATGTGTCCTTTTTTTGCTCTCCGTGTGTCATCCATGTTTCACTGACACTGCACAGCTGAAAAGTAATTTTCAAAGCATCTCTTCCTAATGATCCGTTAAACACGGATGGCATACGGGTTGCATCCGTGGTTTTCACGGACCCATAGACTATAATGGGAGTGATGGATCCGTGAACACGGACAAAATAGAACATGCATCCGTGTTAAAAAAAACTGGCCTGCGGACTATGCTAAAAGACTGATGTGTGAATACACACATTACAATGAATGGGGACGTGTGCTGTCCGTGGAGAACACATACAGCAAACGTCCATGGAACACTGACGTGTGAATGAGACTTAAGCCAGGCATTTCTGAGGCTTTTTTTGGAGAGAAAAAAACACACACAAAACTATGTGGGGCAGAACTCTAAATGCAGTAAATGGCAGCAGCCTGTTAGTGCGGGAAAAAAAAAGAAAACAATAAAAAAATAATAAAAAATAAATAAAAAAAAGTCCCAGAGGAAATCATCATCACAAAGCTGCATCAATGCAAACATAAAAATATTATGATCCTAAAATGTTGCAACACAAAAGCAAACTATTTTGTAAAAAAAAAAAAAATGTGCAAAAGTAGGAAAACATAAAAAACCACTTTACCTTGAAAAAAGATCTTAGAGGTGATCTGAGATTTATCTTTTTTTACTTAGCCCTTTTATTTCTGAAGATTAAGAGGGCTTTGCAACAGGATGTAAACGAACTTACAATAGTGCTCAAGCTGTACATGCCCCCCTCCCTCCACAGGGAGGCTTTATGACATTCCTCAGGCTTTCCTCACTGGAGCCATGTCACATATGGTATGGGTGTCAGATCAGGTATGCAAAATCAATCCTGGCGTTACGAACAACACTTTGCTTCCCCACCAAGGGTCCGCAACGAAGAGTGTCCCAATGCTAATGCCAAAAAACCCCAGCTATGTGGAATGCAAAGAATGATCCTCTAATAATACATACTCTATAAAAGTCTGCTTACTAACTGTAATATATGTCGTCATTGTAAACCATTTTTGGGGCCATATATCAAAAATGTCCTTTGCCCAACATGTTACTATTAGAGATCTAATCAAAAGAAACATGTACACTATTTTGTTGACATAAATTACTGTTAGCGCTTCAAAACCTACTCTACAGCCAATCCATATGAAATTCATGGGAATATAAGATCAATACCGCAGTATTTGCACCATTAGGTCTGCATTTCGTTGGTTGAACTTTTACTCCACGCAACTTGTATTATAAGATTAAAACTTTGTTAAATTGAAGTATAAACTGGTTATAATTCTGGCTTCCAAACTAATGCTATTCATTATTACTCATGCACAATTAGAGCAAATTATAATTCCATTATTTGTAATGAACACATAATAGTTTTAATATTACTCTGGCATTTCAGGTAGGATGAGTCCTATTTATTTGCAATGTGGTGGTGAGTTATGGAGCAGGGTTAGACTCTATGCTGAGCTCCCAGCTTGTCACTAATGAACATCCTCATGACACAAAATCAAAGTTAATTTTATCATAGATGGGGCAGCTGTGACTTTTGCTGTCGGTGTGATTGTATTGTTTTCCTGTCACTATGATGGGTTGTGCAGCCTGTGCTGTTAATAGGACAATTATCACTGACACTGAAGCATCATAAAAGGTGAGTTCTCTCCGAGACATCATCTCTTAAAGGTGAAATCACTCCATGGGTTCCATGTATCATAGCATATAAAACTTTACTCTGACATATACATCAGACTATTCCTGTAGCTAGAAAACTTTATTTTTTTATTTTTTTTATTTTATTTTTAGGAAATGTTATGAATTATATTTAAATTTATCATGAGGGTAATTTTTTGCAGGAGTCTGCATTAGTGTAATTTGTACCATAGTTTTCACACAATGTTTAAGTCTAATTCTTTTGTCTTGAGCTGTTCTTCATTTCACTTCATTTCTCAACTTCATTTTCTATGCAACTCGATTGCTGGAGTAAGATTGTGACAATTTTTTTTTCCACTTTAAAAAAAGCTTCAAATAATAAACCTAGCAAAAATCAGCATGGCAGGTGAACCACACCCACTTTCTCACCTGCTTTTCAAAACTAGAGTGGTTGGCAAACAAGTTTAAAAAGTTGCAAAAAAATTTTGTGATGTTTTTAAGCCAGAATTCTGGATTGTTTAATAAATTCCTCCACAGTTGACTATAATTTGCTTGATTTGACTATGCTTTTTCATAAAAAAGGATGTATACAGAAAGCAAGTTCTGCTTCCCCAACATATAGGTGTAACGCCCCATTACCACTCCTACGCCCTGCTTCTATCTGTGTATGCCAATATATGTCATCTTGTGTATTTATTTCAGGTCCACTACACTGTGCATTCCTATTTCTAATGTAACTGTTATGTTCGAATGTAATATGCCTGGTTCACCAGCAGGTGGCAGCAAATATGGCAGAGCTACAGATAGGTAAAATGGAGCTTTCCATTGCATTCTAAACCCCCCTCTGTGGAGGAGTGGGTGAGTCCCACTTGCTGCAGGAATGGTGGGGAGCGGGGACCACAGTTAGTGAGTTTCAGCTTACCTCCTGCCAAGGCCAAAGCTTGAAGCCTCAGGAGCCAGGAGGAGTGTTCCCTGGCCAAACTTAAAGTCAGACTACCAAGTGTTGTGCAGCATAAAGAAGAAGCAAAGTTATACAGTCAGCCTGTCAGTACAGCAGAGCCAGAGACCGACAAATGTAGCATAGATGAGTTTGCTTGCCAGAGTTTTAATGCTAAATTCTGCTGGGACCAAGACAAAGCCTGAAACTGTTTGGAGAAACATTTATGCAAAGTAAAGCTGCTATTCAATTTCATCACAAGGTCTGGACTCCTAAGTTATTCTTTTATCCCTCAATTTTTCACCCCTATCTGTCTGCTTCAGAGCCAATGCCTGGGGTCCAACCGTATCTAGGTAGGAGCACGGGGACACTCACACCACATACAAAGGGACATTTTAGGCCACCCTATACCACTCGGCCATTCATTGCATAGGTAGTGATTGGGAGCCTTTTATGAGTTTGAATACGGGATGATCTATTAATCACTATGTGGAAGGGAGAAGCAAAACTTAAAATCTTAGTGTCACAGTGTTACGACTGTAGGTAGGGACAGAAAAGGACAGTGAGCCTTATAGCTAGAACCCAGCCCGTTTACTCTACTTACTTGCAGTAAAAGCCCTAGATATCTAGACCGCAAGGGGTTAACCGTCCCTATGTTATTTAAGTGCAGAGATGAACAAACAACAAAGACAAACACAATATCAGAGTCATACGTAAATGGGTCAGAAGAACCAGACAAGCTATGCAGTACCAATCGAGAGACACAGAGCCGTCAGAAGACAAGCCGAGATCAGAACCAGATGAAAAACGCAGTACCAAACGTGAGACAGAGAGCAGTCAGAAGACAAGCCGGGGTCAGAAGAATGAGCAATCCAGCAAGCACAGGAACAAGGAACCAGGAACGCTGCTACTGAATCAGAGACTATCACTGGCACTGGTGTATAGCCAGGAAGGGGTTTAAATAGAGCACCGAGTCCCTGGATCAGAACCTGATAGGTCCATGACTCTGAGGTACATTAGTGAGAAACACAATAGCCAGTAATAGAGCAGCTGAGTAATCAGCCCACTGTTATCTCCCTACTGCTTATCTGCTAAATATACACCAGAAATTTACATAAAATGGTGCACTACAATGGTAAATGCAATTGACAATATATGGCTAAACCCTCACACTGATATTTATTGCCAATATATACTTATATCAAGAACATACCGCAGCCCACGCACCCCGTCAAGATCTCTCAAAGTGGCACGAGACCTATCGCTAACCTACCTATGCCATATGGGCAATTACAGGTAGGGGCATAAAGTCCGACACACAGCGAACAGCTACATACAATGGGAGGAGGGCGGAGGCTGTGAGTCCCACCTACCACTGACTCATGGGACGCAGGCCGCACAGGTGCACCTGAATGTTACCCATAGATAAAAATAAAGGCACATTCAGACCTGTATGTCCAAACAGAATAACAGAATAAAGTGGTCTTAAAAGGCAGAAAATACTCGAAACCCCATAAGCTGTTGCGCATTTCTAACCGGAGGAGCAAATCCTGCACATGTGATCCGTTGCTAACAGCAATCCCCAGCAAAAATGCATACAATGGAGGTAACTGGGAGCTGTTCGCTGTGTGTTGGACTTTATGCCCCTATCTGTAAAGACCATACGGTATAGGTAGGTTAGTGTTAGGTCCGTGCCGCTTTGAGAGACCTTGACGGGGTGCTCTTGCTCTGGTATGTTCTTGATATAACAATATATTGGTGAAAGTCTCATTTTAATATCAGTGTGAGGGTTTGGCCATATATTGTCAATTGCATTTACCATTGTAGTGCACCATTTTCTGTAGATTTCTGTTTTATATAGCCAATCACATCTGCACACTTGGCTATCCTGTGTAGGATGTCTTTGTGTTACATGTGGTCGGCTGTGGGCATCTTCCATTTTATGCATTTTTGCTGGGGATTGCTGTTAGCAACGGATCACATGTGCAGGATTTGCTCCACTGGTTAGAAATGCGCAACAGCATATAGGGTTTTGAGCATTTTCTGCCTTTTAAGACCACTTTATTCTGTTATTCTGGTTCCTACACCACCCTGAATTTTGTAGGCTTATGCTAGGTCCAGGAGAGGCAATTCTGTTAGTGTTAGTTATCGATCTTTAGAAGCCACCTTGTCTTTGGTAGATGAGCCCAACACATGTTTGATCAAAAATATGTGCAAAGAACTTCTAATTTTTATACAGTATATAGTAAGTATAGTAAAAACTTAATCCAGATAAAACATGAACTTGATGTCAGGGGAACACAGAAAGGATGGATACACAGCAGGAAAACAGACAGGAATGTATTAAAAAAGGCATGGACTTGCGGGAAAGGGGAGTAACACTACCACTTTACAAAGCTTTGTTGTGGCCTCATGTGTAATATGTGGTTCAGCTAAAGAGCTGAGGTGCTCAAGTGATTCTTTATTGGTCGCAATGCCCTACATTTTAAAGTGGCTGAGCGTGGTACTGCAGCATACTGCTGCTCCGTGAATAGAACAAGCCACATGTACTACCACTATCAGCATACTTGCCAACTGTCCTGAATGTGGTGGGAATGTCCCTGATTTTCAGAGACAGTCCCAGCAAATTTGGGCTGTCCTGGGCCAGAAATGGGCGGTGCTAGCATACACCTAGCTCATAAATCAATGTTTTTGGGTGAGGTCGGAACGTTCTAAGCGGCAGGGCTTATATGTCCCAATTTTGCCAACTGAAACGTTGGTAAGTATGCATACAGACAGTACAGAATGAAAGGCTGCGTGCCTGGTAGTGAAGAGGATGCAAGGCTTGCATGAGTGCTGCAGGCCTTTAAACTGATTTGTATGGGTGTCTGGAGTCAGACCACTTAATTATCTGATATTGGTGGTCTAGTCTAAAGCTAGGCTGTCAGTATTAAAGTCCAGAAAACACATTTGCAGGCATTTTGTAGTTTAAGCTACAGGGCAGAATATTTGTAAAAGTAAAAATATATTAATCAGTAAATCAATGATCCAGATAAATATGGCAATTGCCTCTTAGTTTTAGCAATTTAATTCTAATTTTATAAACTGATAGAAGTTTTGTTTCTCAAAATACATCAATGTGTGGAAGGGGAGAGAGTGGGGCGGTATGTCATGCCCTTGGGATTTTTTTTGCCAGAGGATGCACCTATCTAAAGCTTGACCCAAAGAAACACTATAAAATGTTTAACTAAAATGATGGGGAAGTAGTGGTTTTGTGTCTATAAGCTTTGCCAATGTAAATCGGATCCTTAGGTGCAAAATGTACAGCCTGTGCCTTTGCCTGTATAAACATGTTCATATAATTGCATAATTTAATACACTGCAAAGCAAAGGCAGCAAAGCCAGTTAAGTAAACTAAAACGCCTTCTTGTCCATTGCCGGATCAACCAAGAATGATCAGCCATTTAAAATGTAATTTCCAAAGATCTTTCCATCAGGACGATTCAAGCATCTGGCACGGAGGAAGTTCTAAATGGCAAAGCTAAATGTTGTTACACTTCTCTCCTGAACTTTATTTAATCCTTTAAGATTTTGATCATGTCTCCTTTTCCGTTTTTCCTCTAGACTGTACAAATTAACCTCAGAAATTGGGGGCTCATAGCTAGCATATGCTCCCAATGTCTTATAGGTGCAGGTCTCACCTCTGGGTCTCACACCTATCTCTAGATTGGAGCCCGCAAAATGAAGTAGGGCACACCGCACATATGCGGCCTCTCTCCATTAATTCCTATGGGAGCACAGAAAATAGCCAAGCTCCAGGTTTCATTTCTTGTGTGCTTCTTTCTACAGATAGGCGCGGGCCCCAGCGGTGGGACCCACATGTATCAGACATTGAGGGCATATCCCAGCGGTTGTCCGGGTGCCAATCATTTCTTAATTGGGTGGGGGTCATGATTATTAATCCCTGGATAACTCCTTAAAGTCTTTCTTGATAAATGTTATGCTTAATACCTTCCATCAGTTTCGTAGCCTGTCTTTGGACCTTTTTTATTCTATCATTATAGGTGAGGCTGACAGAACTGTCTGCCTGAGGAGATGGTGATGGTGAGTTCACTGAAAGAGTTCAAGAGGGGCCTGGATGTATTTCTGGAGTGTAATAATATTACAGACTATAGCTACTAGAAATGGTCACTGATCTAGGGAGTTATTCTGATCGCCTGATTGGAGTCGGGAAGGAATTTGTGGGGAAAATTGGCTTCTACCTCACTGGTTTTCTTTTTACCTTCCTCTGGATCAACATGCAGGATGACAGGCTGAATTGGATGGACAAATGTCTTTTTTCAGCCTTATAAACTATGTTACTATGTTAATAGAATTAAAAATCCAGTACTTAAAAGAGATCTTTGTGGTCCACCACTTGTAACTAGTCTCTATTAAAAGGGTTGTCCGGCGAAAAATATTCTAAAGTATTCAAAGCAGCACCTGGATCTGAATACTTTTGTAATTGCATGTAATGAAACATTTAGTATAGCCACTGAGTTAGTCAGTACAATAAGGTGGACGCACATGCTCGTTCCATCGTTCAAATGGAACAGCTGCCGCAGAGTGGACTTTCCCCAGAGCTGCCAGCCTGGAATAAAACACTGCATGACACTGGAAAAACGGATCCGGTATTGCAATGCATTTCTCAGACTGATCAGGATCCTGATCAGTCTGCAAATGACATGCGTTTGCATACAGTTTTCCTGATCAGGCAGGCAGTTCAGGCAACGGAACTGCCTGCCGGAATCCAACAACGCAGGTGTGAAAGTACCCTTAGACAGAAGAGCACTCATCTAACGGCCGTTAAAAACTGTAATACACTAGTGCAATACGGCCTTTTGAGTTTAAAAACAAAAAATAAATCACTCACCCACCTGCTTGTGCAGAGGAAGTTCACTCCTCTCTTGATTGAAAAAGACCTACCGAAGGACCTACTCTGAGCGTGATGACGTCACCCCGTATAAGGAGCAGACTGTCTCTGCACGACCAAGTGGATAAGGTGTTTTTTTCCCCGTTCTTTCTAAGGCAATTCTAGGCGCCATTTGAGGAAAAATGATTTGTTACCATGATGCGCAAGGAAATTCGGCTTTATGGCGATTACAATATTTTTTCAACTCCACTTCTACTTTCTAATTTCCTCTTCAGATGCATTGATTCATCTAACAGCAGTGCACACCATTAACTACAATACTCTGATATCTAACCTTTAGCCAACTACAAATCCACTAAAGTACCCAGCATAAGTCTAATTCAGTAACTAATCTATGAGCTCTTTATGCAGAACTGTATCACTTGTTCTACTTAAAAAAATAAAACATGGTTCTAGAACTGCAGAAAGGCTCATCATCAGACTTCTTGAAATTTACCACACAATGTCTTATTAGCTAAACTGAAATACTGATGTATATCGAAGCCAATATCAACAAATGATATATCAACCTCTGCAGAGGCCATTAACCATACTCTAAGAGAGTGAGGTGAATAAAGAACTGAGCTGAGGTATAAAAGAGGGATACATGAAAGCACTGAAGATACATCTAACCACCCATGCAATAACTGTGGTGAAACAATATTTAATATGGGGCTCCTGAGTCCTAGACCTACCTCTTGTATCAACAGTAAACAACATAGGTAATAACAGGTAAGTGATCTCTGAAAAGTATTATACTACATCAACTCATGCAAGGAGGTTATTGTTTCACCAAAGAATCTTTTGTTCTATTAGATGATGGCAAGTTCAACCACTAAGACACTGTCAGATTTGGGAATGTTTTAAATGATACACACTGAACTACAAAGTAAGTACTGTAGCCATGACGGTAATGCAGTAATATGAGAGCACAAGTTTATCATGATTCCCTACTCTTTCTACTGTAGGTGAAAATATTGGGGATTTAGAACTGGTGCTGTGACAACATGGAGAGCTTATTTCTGCTTAGTCCTAAAGTTGACATTACACCAACATATGTGTCATCATTTTGTGAGACAATCCTATTTGTTCCTTAAGCTATTTTCACACCTCCGGTGTAAATACCGGCAGGCTGTGCTGGCAGAGAACAGCCTGCCAGGATTCACTAGATGGGGCACTGCCGGATGCAGTAGGAAAGTCCGCCAGCCCCATTATGTATAATGGGGTCCGGTGGAGATCCGTACGCATTCCAAAAGACAAGCAGGAAACCGTCCGGACAGAAACTGCTGCATGCAGTGGTTTGTGTTCGGCCGATTCTCCGCCTGTCTGCTGGAACAGCCTGCCCAAGTTTCACACCAGCAATGTGAAAGGAGCCTTAGAGAGATTTAGGGGGTCATTTATTATCCAGAAATAAGCCTATATTAGGCGTATTTCTGGTGCAGATTGCGGCACAACGGTTAATTGCGCTGCAATCAGCAACTTTTCCCACTCATGCCAGATCTAAAAAAGTGAGTGTGACGTGGGCAGGGAAGGGGACAAGCCACCATTCATCATTTGCTACGCCTGTTTTAGGCGTAGAAAATGGTCTAAACGTAGGCCAGCTAGGAAGGTTTCTTACATTTAGACTGGGGCTGGATGCGCCAAAGTTATGTAGAGGCCGGCACCTCTTCTTAAATTCGGCGGATCCAACGCCTGATATAGGGGTTATTAAGGGGGTCTTAATAAATGACCCACTTAGTTCTTTACATTACACTGCTGATAGGGTGGCATGTTGGCTCAGTGGTTAGCACTGTTGCTTCACAGCACTGGGGTCCTAGATTTGAATCTAAGGCTAACGTAAAAATTGCGGTGTGGCCTTTTAGGGGGTAAAAAAAATCACCTCATCTACTTGCACCCTCACTCAACATGATGACGTCACCTGGGAATGCGCAGTGATGGCATCACACTCAGCGCAGGTCCTTCGGCGGACCTTTTTCAATCAAAAGAGGAGTGACTGCATCTGCGCAAGCAAGTGGATGAGGTGAATGTTTTTTTTAGGGACATCATGGGCTACTTTGGGGGTATTATTACTGCTATGAGGGACATTATGGGCCACTATAAGGGACATAATGGGCCACGTTGGGGCATTATTACTGCTGGGGCCACTATGGGGACATTATGAACCACCATGGTGACATTATTACTGCTGGGGGACATTATGGGGGAAATTTTGTATACTGAGGGCACTGCATTTTTATAAAAAAAAAAGAAGCCAATGAAATTCATCTGTTTTTCATGCTCATTTTTAATGGCCATGATAAACGCATGCAAAACGACCATTAAAAACGGGCAGAAAGCCAGAAAATGGATAGACAAAATGGTTGAAAAACTGACAGTGTGTCCGTTTTTAAGGGCCATTTTTTTTCACTGTTGTATGCATGTAGCCTAAGCAGTTTGCATGTTATCTCTGTGTATGTGTGTGCTTCTTCCAAGACCACCAGTTTCCTCCCACACTCCAAAAACATACTGACTGACTAATGCCTGTCAGATAGGGGAATTAGATTATGAGCCCCAATGGGGACAGGGGCCTATGTAAATGGCAGCAATCTGTACAGTGCTATACAGTATAAGCAATATAAATATCTAATAAATACCTTTGAATTCATACATGTTGGACTTTGGTAAACACATACTGTATGCTCTGAAAAAAACAAAGGGTCTCAAAGATCAAGCTTTTTTTCTAATTTTTTTATATATTAAATATTAGATGAATTATTTTTATCAATGTTAATTGCTATAGATAAGTATTTAGATCTTTTTTTTAAATGCACACAAAGTATCTGATGTTAGTGCCAATGGATACAGGCATGGGCCAAAGAATGGGGTAATTACTGGGAAGAAGGAACGCTTGTTCCCAATAACTGCCCTGTGCATAGGCGTGTGCACGGGGTGTGTCGGGTGTGCCTGGGCAAACACTAATCAAGCCTCAAAGGGTGCTGGCCGGCGAATACTAATGAAGCGCTTCCATTTTGGAAGTGCTCATTAGTACTGGAGGACCAGGAAGCGGTGAACTTACCGCTTCCAGGTCCTCGGCTTTCGGCTGTGCAGGGCTGCGCACAGCGTGACGTCACGCTGTGCGCACCAGTTCAGAGCGCACAGCCGAGAGCCGACATCAGGAGGAAGAACATCACAGGCTGCGAGTAGCGGCGGCGTCCAGGAGCAGGAGAGGTGGGTGTTTTTTTATTTTATAAGGGGGCTAATGAGGCACAGGGGGGCTAATGAGGCACATGGGGCATAATGAGGCACATGGGGCATAATGAGGCACATGGGGGTATAATGAGGCCATGGGGGCATTATGAAGCACATGGGGCATAGTGAGGCACATGGGGGCTAATGAGGCACATGGGGGCTAATGAGGCTAATGAGAGGCATAATGGGGGGGGCTAATGAGGAATATAGGGCTAATAAGGCACATGGGGGCTAATGAGGCTAATGAGAGGCATAATGGGGGGCTAATGAGAGGCATAATGGGGGCTAATGAGGCACATGGGGGCATAATGAAGCACATGGGGCATAATGATGCACATGGGGGCTAATGAAGCACATGGCGGCTAATGAGAGGCATGATAAGGGGCTAATGAGAGGCATAATGGGGGACTAATGAGAGGAATATGGGGGCTAATGAGGCATATGGGGCCTAATGAGGCATATGGGGGCATAATGAGGCACATGTGGGCATAATGAGGCACATGGGGGCTAATGAGGCACATGGGGGCTAATGAGGCACATGGGGGCATAATGAGGCACATGTGGGATAATAAGGCACATGGGGCTAATGAGAGGCATAATGGGGGGTTAATGAGAGGCATAATGGGGGCTAATGAGGCACATGGGGGCTAATGAGGCTAATGAGAGACATAATGGGGGGCTAATGAGGCACATGGGGCATAATGAGGCACATGGGACTAATGAGGCACATGGGGCATAATGAGGCACATGGGGCTAATGAGGCTAATTAGAGGCATAATGGGGGGCTAATGAGAGGCATAATGTGGGCCTTATGAGGCATATGGGGGCTAATGAGGCATATGGGGGCTAATGTGGCTAATGAGGCATAATGGGGGCTAATGAGGCATAATGGGGGGCTAATGAGGCATAATGTGGGGCTAATGAGGCATAAGGGCTGATGGGGCTAATGAGGCATAAGGGCTGATGATTGGGCTAATGAGGCATAAGGGCTGATGATGGGGGCAAATAAAAGGCATGGAAGCTGATATGGGGGTGATGAGAGGCATGGGGTTCTTATCTGAGGTCTGATTGGGGGTCATTTACATTGGGGTCTGAGCTGAGGTCTTATTGGGGGTCTGATTTGAGGTATTATTGGGGTCTTATTAACATTGGGGGTCTGATTGGGGCTGTCATCTGAAGTCTGATTAAAATTGAGGTCTGATTGGTGGTCTGACCTGAGGTGTAATGAAAATTTTTTTTTTTCTTATTGTCCCCCTCTAAAACCTAGGTGCATCTTATGGGCCGGTGCGTCTTATATGTTTCCTTTCTGAACTGCAGAGCGGTGCCCACCTCCAGCCCTGAGACCAGCTGCCCAGAACACTGATCCTGAGCCTGCTGGAGTCATTCACTGTAAGCTATATTATATATATTACTTGTTTTATGTGAGTAAGGGTGCTGGGTGGTTGAAGAAGGGGAAAGGAGGGGTGGATGGAGGGGTACAATGCAAGGGGTAATATAACTAAGGGTATCAGGGTACATAATTTTTGTTTATATTGATAATTATGTGAGTGCGGCTCTGTATGTATCTATGCAGAGTGAATTTGTATATATATTTGTGTGTGTGTATGTGTATAATATATATATATATATTACATACATACACACATACATACATACATACACACGCATGCGCGGCATGTGTGTTTGTGCTTTAGGGTGCACACCCTAATGCAATAGGCTGCGCACGCCTATGGCCCTGTGCAAAAGTGCCGCTAATCACCCGATGAGCGAGCAAACACTCCTTGCTGATGTAATCACCTGAATCATCATCTCTGGGCTGCAGATAATGCTGTTTAAACAGCTATCTGCTGCCCGAAACAATGATTGTCTATGTCACGGATATCCAACCTGTGGCCCCCCAGCTTTTGAAAAACTACAACTCCCAACAGCCCAAAGCTATCAGGGCATGCTAGAAGACGTAGTATTGCAACAGCTGGACGGCTGCAGGTTGGACATCCCTGGTCTATGGGGACAAATGATCACAGCAGCGAACCCTCATCTCTATAAAGTGCATGTGATTTCTGTATGTAACGCAGCTCTCACTTCCTGTGATGAGCAGGTAATTAATGGATCATTCCTGATAATTGTCTGCTGTGTAGGCCAAGTAAAGAGGTCTTCACTGTAATGAACCCTTTCCTGTACTGATATCTAAATCACTTTTCCTTCACATGTAAAAGTCATTGGAACAAATAAATTGCTACAGTGGTGGCCCATGGATCCTATTGCTCCACTCCAGTCCCCAGAAGTGCAGACCCACCTCTTGCCCCGATCCCTTCTTCCCGGTGGGACAGGCCATTCCCTCCACATGGGTTAAAGTCTGCCAGCTCACTCCCTTTGCCTATAGGGACAGCATGCGAAACCTAATCTTTACTCTCTAATGGCCAGCCCTTTTGGGATGCTTAAGGAACCTCTACCCATGTGAAGGTCCCCGAGCAATAGGTTCTAGTATGCTAGTGTCCTGCAAAGTTGTGCTATGATATGTTTATCTGTACTTGTACCTTTCTCTGACTGACCTGTACTCTGCCTGATCTCTGTACTGACCCTGAGCTGCCCACCCTAACCTCGGACTGTTAATCAGATTACACATACTCTGCCTGTCCTGACTACAGTCTTGCCTTGTCCTTTAGTCGTCCACAGCGATGTCTGTTGACCCCCATGAGTCAGTTGTCACCACAACAGAAACTACTTCAAGAGGTACTGTAGCAGCCTGGTTGTTCCCCTGCAGTGAATTTCAGTACTCTGTATAAGAGTTAAAGAATGATTACCAGGGGACCCACTTAAATAACATCCTTAGGAGTAGCCCCAAGCCAAATCTGTTTCTGTGGCACAACAGATCCATATTCACATAAATCATGTGCCAGTTCTTTGTATTGACCACACATGAAGGAAATCACCAGTAAGTTGTCTTTTCTACATGTCTATCAAGCCTGATTTTTCAAGCCTCTCATTATAAAAAAAAACTTCCATCCCATTTAATAATCTGGACCATTTCTAGCTCTCCTATATCCTTTATAGCAGAGTTACTCAATTCCAGTCCTCCGGGTCCACCTGCCGGTCATGTTTTCAGGATTTCCTTAGTATTCAGGAGTAGTGTTGAGCGAACAGTTCGAGAATAGTTTGGGTTCGTACCGAATTTTGGGGTGTCCGGGACCCGGACCCGAACCCGGACATTTTAAAAAAAGTTCGGGTTCGGGTTCGGTGTTCGGTGTTCGTCGATTACTTCCTGCTTTCTGAAGGGCTGCACAGCAGCCAATCAGCTAGCGTTTTACTTCTTGCCCTAAGAGCCCATCACAGCCATGCCTACTAATGGCATGGCTGTGATTGGCCAAGTGCAGCATGTGACCCAGCCTCTATTTAAGCTGGAGTCACGTAGCGCCGCACGTCACACTGCTCTGATTAGTGTAGGGAGAGGACGCAGCTTCTGTCAGGGCGAGATTAGGCAGGTTAAAGTCAGCAACAGCACCTAATGAACGGATCAATTTACAGCTGAGAATCATTGAACTTCTGCTAGTTACTTGCTCGCTGGTTTTTAGGCTGCACAGAGCGTTTTTCTGTCACTTATTTTCTGGGTTGATCGGCGGCCATTTTGTGACTTGTGGTGCGCCA
The DNA here is from genome assembly GCA_033119425.1 of Bufotes viridis. Classification (NCBI taxonomy): domain Eukaryota; kingdom Metazoa; phylum Chordata; class Amphibia; order Anura; family Bufonidae; genus Bufotes; species Bufotes viridis. The sequence goes on along the minus strand of CM065594.1, from coordinate 149,599,252 downwards.
GAAGAAGCTGCCACCAAGTCCATCAATCCATCAATACTATTTTTTTTTTTTTTGCTATATCCTACATCAGGGGCTTGGCTGTGCTAATTGTCACCCCTAGAAACTCAGGAAAGAAATTTCTATATTTTATTAAGGGGTTAAATACAATTGCCCAAATACCAATCCCCTAAATCTGGTGTTCCAGCTTTGGTTAGACAAGTATAATACTGTCTGCTGTCTGGCAAAGGATAGATTATTTTCTGAGGTTAAATTCAATTGCCAAAATAGCAATACCATAAATCAGTGGTTTCAGCTGTGGCTGGCAAAATAGAATAGTGTCCGAGGTAACGCACACACGTACAGACGCACGTACACGATTCTTGAATAGTTGTATTATCGCGATAATAAAACTAACAGTGTAAAGTTGACTGTATTGCTCTAAGTTATATTCGCGTACGAATGTAACTTCTATTACAACACACCAATACTAAAACTGACTAAGAGACAGCTTTAAGTTCTATTCGACGCGATTGCAACTTTGGAACTTAAAGTGGTGTACGATTTTAAAAGTTGAGTACTAAAAGTTGGAATCGCAATGCGATTCTTATGTATTTAGCTTAATCGCATTGCGATTACAACTTTGAGCTACCGATCACCATGGGAACGCCTCCTCCAGTAGAATGTACTGTCGGATGTGAGTATTAAGTTGAAATCGCAATGCGATTATTATATATCTGCTTAATCGCATTGCCGTTTCAACTTAGCATTGCTAAATAATTCCATCCATATTCGTTAACTTACTGACTCAGTAAGTTAACGATATGGATGGAATTATTTAGCAATGCTAAGTTGAAATCGCAATGCGATTAAGCAAATATATAAGAATCGCATTGCGATTTCAACTTAATACTCACATCCGACAGTACATTCTACTGGAGGAGGCGTTCCCATGGTGATCGTTAGCTCAAAGTTGTAATCGCAATGCGTTTATTGCGGTATATTATCCCTCTGGGTGTCTTTTACAGCCTTTTTAGTGCCCAAAAGTTCGGGTCCCCATTGACTTCTATGGGGTTCGGGATGAAGTTCGGGTTGAGTTCGGATCACGAACCCGGACATTTTCCGGAAGTTCGGCCGAATCTCTCGAACCCGAACATCCAGGTGTTCGCTCATCTCTATTCAGGAGGGGATAGAATTAGTGTCAGCGCATCAGGACTTACCACTAGAGTTGAGCGGCCACCTGGAAGTTGGAGTTCGCCGAGTTCGGCCAAACTTCCCGCAAAGTCCGGGTTCGGGACCCGAACTTGACCCCAAGCCCGAGCCCCATTGAAATCAATGGGGACCTGAACTTTGGGGCACTAAAATGGCTCTAAATAAGTTATGGAAAGGGCTAGAAGGCTGCAAAGGGCAGAAAATGTGGGTAAGAGCATGACAAGTGCCCTGCAAACAAATGTAGATAGGGAAATGACTTAAAATAAAATAAAAAAAATAAAACAATAATCATAATCTTGAACTAGGAGGAGGAGGTCCATATGGAGTAGGAGGTTGAGGAGGCGGTGGACGTACCGGTGTAGGTGGAAGCGGTGGTGGAGGAGGTAGTCGCCAACAACACTGTTTTTTGTTTTTAACTTTTTTTATTTTTTATTTGGGTAGACCCCAAAACTTTGGAAAATATAGAAAAGAAAACAAATAAAAAGTGCGCTGGAGTATAACAAAGCCTGGGTGAGGCCGGTATACATGTCTATTCTGCACAAGGTACGGACAAGTCCTATGGGATCCATGCCTGGTTCATTTTAATGAACATGAGCTGCACTTGTCTCTGATAACGCCCCCTGCCATGCTAAAAACATGTTTAGACAATTCACTGGCTGGGGCAGACCCATCAGTCAGTATGTGTAGGCGTGTGCACATATACTGTTCCACTATGTTGCTGAAATGCTGCCTCTTGCTAAGACGTTCCATATCAGCTATTGTTGCTTGTTGTTGTGGCATGCTGACAAAGCTTTTCCACATTTCGGCCATGCTAACCCTGCCTTCTGAGGGGCTGGCGGTGCCCCAGCTGCGTTGGCGACTTCTTTCTTCTCCTCTGCCTTCACCTTGTGCTTCTACTGAGGCCCCGGTGTCAGGTGGATATGCCATCAGCAGCGCGTCTACCAGTGTGCGCTTGTAAGGGGCATAGATCACCCAACAATCTAAATGCCGCCAAATTTACAGAATATATTTCTCTGTCAGTTATGCAGTGCAGGGGTAGTTTGAATGAAAAAAGGGGTACAGATCACCCAGCAATCTAAACGCCGCTGAATTTACAGAATATATTTCCCAGTCAGGTATGCAGTGCAGGGGTAGTTTGAAATAAAAAAGGGTATAGATCACCCAACAATCTAAACACCGCCAAATTTACAGAATATATTTCCCAGTCAGGTATGCAGTGAAGGGGTAGTTTGAAAGAAAAAAGGGGTATAGCTCACCCAACAATCTAAACGCCGCCAAATTTACAGAATATATTTCCCAGTCAGGTATGCAGTGAAGGGGTAGTTTGAAAAAAAAAAGGGGTATAGATCACCCAACAATCTAAACACTGCCGAATTTACAGAATATATTTCCCTGTCAGGTATGCAGTGCAGGGGTAGTGTGAAAGAAAAAAGGGGTACAGATCACCCAACAATCTGAACGCCGCCGAATTTACAGAATATATTCCCCTGTCAGGTATGCAGTGCAGCAGGAACAGACCCTCCAAGCAACTTGTGAATGACTAGTCTGATAATCGTGGAAATGTCCACCCACAATCCAAGAGCTGGATTTACTGGTTAAATTTCACCCTCAGAAATGCAGTGCAGGCCGCAAATGTACTTCATAGCAAAAGATAAATTGTTTTTTTACACCAACAATGTCACAGTGGTATTTACTGGTTATATTACACTCTCAGAAATGCAGCACAGGCTGCAAATGTACTATCTAGCACAAAAAGTGTGCTTTTTTAAGCCAAAAATGTAAATGCAGTATTTCACGGTTTTATTGGACTATCAGAAATGCAGTTCCGGTGTCAGAAAGAGAAAAAAATCGCTTTAGGTCACACAAATATGTGACAGACTAATGTAATTGAATACTTTTCACTGCCAGGCATGCACTGCAGGCCACAGGGGTACTTGACTGCCAAAAAAAGGGAATTTGCCCTACTATAATCTAACAGATTGATTTAATGAATAGATTTTCCCTGTCAGATATTCAGCACAGGGGTAGTTTGCAGAAAAAAATGGGAATATGTCACCCCACCCCAGGGTCCTGAAGTCACAGACGGATTACCTATATTATTTCCCCTTCCCCTGGCACATATGCAGTGCAGGTGTCCTTAAAAAATGGCTAGATGTCGCCCACTGAGCTACCAAAACAGGATTAAAGTAATGTCCCTGGCACACATGCAGCTGCAAGTGCACTGAACTTGCTAAAATGGTCGTTGACACCCACCTAACAAAGAGACTGATTAAAGCTTATTTCTCTGTGGCACTGGGCTCATGGGTACAAAAATGTAGCATAGCACCCACAAAAATAATCGCTGTAGTTTGCAGATTTAACACCAAGTACACCAGACCAGAATTGTTTCCTAATCTCTCCCTCACAGCAGCAGCATCCTAACCCTACACTGAGAAGAGCAGAGTGTTGTGCGGCGCTACGTGACTACAGCTTATATAGAGGCTGGGTCACATGCTGCACGGGCCAATCACAGCCATGCCATTAGTAGGCATGGCTGTGATGGCTTCTAAGGGCAGACTAGTTAAACGCTTGTTGATTGTCTGCCCTGCAGCCTTTCAACAAGCGCCATTAAATTGCCGAACACCAAACTCAAACCCAAACTTTTATGAAAATGTTCGGGTACGAAAATGCCTAAAGTCCAGTACGAACCCGAACTTTACAGTTCGGGTTCGCAAAACTCTACCTACTACAGGTATTCATTCTGTGGGATATTCTCAAATCATGACCAGTAGGTAAGGACTGGAGTTGAGAAATACTGCATTATAGTATGTGGAACCCAAAACTGAATCCCATATTCAAGATGTGCCCTTACATACACAAGTGATTTATAAAGGGTGATATTACATTGAGATCATTGTTTTTTATTTCTCTTTTTATACAACCTAAAGTCTCCCATACTTCTGCAGCTGCTGCTTGAAATTGATTAGTGGTTCCTCAAGTTACAATGGCCTCATGATACAATATTTGCAACTGCTATAGTCTTTCTTGGACCATTGTAACTTGAAATGAGACTCAGTATACAATGCATCAAACATCATATTGGGCATTTATCTGGTAAAAAGTGTATTGGCCATCTAGTAGCACCTCTGTACAGTACAAAGCAGTAGGTGAGGGCTCCATTTTTTTTCTTGTATATGTGTATTGTACAGGGCCGAGAAGAAACTTGCTTTATCTGTATTAGTTATCTACTTATTTTTTAATCTTCACTTTCTCTCATCATGGGATGACATTTTGGGTCTTTGGAACCAATTACGACTTTTCCATAAACTTATGGTCTCAAGTTACAATGGTTTAAGCTTACACTACAATGGTCATCCCAGAACCAATTAAAGGGAATGTCTGATTATCCTATATTGATGACTTATAATTAGGATAGCTCATGAATATCAGACCGACGCGTGCCCAACTGGCAGCACCCCACTGATCAGCTAGTGATCAGCTGAATAGAACAAAGCACAAGTATGAGCACAGTGCTCGTTCTCTGCACCGTTTACCTGCTCACTATCGATATCTCAGCAGTGAGCAATGTAAGAGGGCGCAAGGTTCCGTCGTCGACGGAAGGTACGTGTCACCGAGGTTCCTGGCCTCGGTGAGATAAGAGCCGGATTTTTTGTGTGTCAGCAGCAGCTAGTGCTGCTTGACACATTGATATTTAGTATGGCTACAAAGCCGATCCGGGCCGGCTCTTATTGGGAATAGTCAAGTGCTGGGTGGGAGACTATTCCCCACGGTCCAGGCCGGACTTTCCAGGCCTTTAAAAAGGCAGCCACCTCAGCAGGTGGGAGGTGGTTATCCTGGAAGCTGCTGGTGTTGCTGTGGAGCTCTCAGGGCTGAGAGCAAGAGTCTGCAAACAGGCGTGCAGACTACCTGGAAGCCGCTGGTGGAAACTTTGCGTGGCCGAGCTAACTGCCAGGTGTGAACTAACACCGACCACTCAGGTGACCTTGCTGTGGGACTGATGTTTTTGCCGTGTGTTTTGCCTTGTGTGAACAAGCACTAAAGACTGTTTCTGTTTTGCCTTGTGTGAACAAGCACTAAAGACTGTTTCTGTTTTGCCGAGTGTGAATAAAACACTTCTGCTTTACCCAGAAAACCGTGTACCTTGCCTCTATACTGCGTCCGCAAGCCTGTCTACCAGAGCAATTCCCCACATTTGGTGTTGGATGCGGGCATGCGCAGTGAGGCTGGCCTGAACGCCGAAACTTTTTGTTTTTGCTTTGTTGGACTGCATGGCATATATCAGGCCTGCAACTTTTGTGGTTTCTGGCAACATGGAGGCTGCTGTGAAAGCTCTCATGGAGGCTAACGTACAGCAGCAACAGGCTAATGAGCTACAGCAAAAAAGACATGAGGAGGCTATGTGTGCACAGCAGCAGACGAACAATCTCCTAATGCAGCAGCTGATAGCCTTGCAGGAGTCGGTGCGAACGTCCCAGCAAGGAGTTGCAACCACGACAGCCCCGACTGTGTCTACCGCCAGGGACAAAGTCCGATCCGCCCTGAGGAAAATGGGTCCAGAAGACGATATAGAGGCATTCCTGATGGTGTTTGAAAGAACCGCCGAGCAAGAGAGGCTGCCATTGGAGCAATGGGCTGAGGTGGTGGCGCCTTTTCTGGTGGGGGACGCACAAAAGGCCTATTTTGACCTCAGCTGCGAGGAGGCAAAGGACTATGAGAGGCTAAAAGGTGAGGTGTTGGCCAGGTTGGGAGTAAACACCTATGTGCGAGCGCACAGAGTGTGTCAGTGGGTGTTTTCCGAGTCCCGACCCGTCCGGTCACAAGCCTATGACTTACTTCACCTAGTAAAAAATGGCTCCAGCCTGAACTGTTGAGCCCTTCTCAGATGGTTGAAAGGGTCGTGGTCGACAGGTTTGTGCGTACCCTCCCGAGAGCCATACAGCGCTGGGTGGGACAAGGCGATCCAGGCAACCTGGAACAACTGGTTAGCCTGGTGGAGAGGTATATGGCCACTCAGGATTTGTTGAAGGACTCTGCGGTACTACCGAAGTCACGTCAGCCCCAGTTGCCGACCCGGGATCCTGGAAAAGGGATCCTACCTCATAAGGAGGGGAGTGGATCTCCGGTCCGTGGGAGGAATACCCTGGGGAGGAGGGAGGCTGCGGGGGTCAGGTGTTGGCATTGTCAGGACTGGGGACATGTGGCCGCCAACTGCCCTAGGGCATCCGAACCCATGGACTGCGGGTTCGCTCGCCGGTCCTCTCTTTTTGCCCAACCAGTGTATATAGCTGACCCTCTGCTGGCCGCGGACACCCCTCCGAGGTGTGACATCATGGTTAATGGACACTCCGTGCAGGCCCTGCTGGACTCTGGGAGCCTTGTAACTCTGGTCCATGAGTCGTTGGTAACGGAAAAACTCCCAGAAGGGCGAACCCTTACCATTGTCTGTATACATGGGGATCGCCGGGAGTATCCCACTACTAAGGTTACCCTGACTGTGGGTGGGAGAGAGGTGCCACATGTCGTGGGAGTGGGGAGACGGCTCCCTTATGCCGCAATATTGGGGAGGGACTTTCCCCTGTTCTGGTCTTTGTGGAGGAACGGGTTGCCTACCTGTCGGGAAGAAAAATGTCCGGGTCCTGAACCCGAGGCAGAGGCACCAGCAGTAGGGGTGACCACAAATTCTGTGATAGAGGAGGAGACAACCCCACTGAGTGTAATGGTGGGAGACATGGAGGGCTTGCCACCGGGGCCTGAGTTGGCAGACCTCAGTGTCTCCGGAGAAAATTTGGGACCGCGCAACACCGGGACCAAACCCTAGCCAGGGCCTGGGAGAACGTTGTGATAATTAATGGTAAACCCCAAAAACCTGGGGCTGAGTTAATGTTTCCCCGTTTTGTTGTTCACCAGGAAATGTTGTATCGGGTGAACAAAATCCGGGGAGAGCTTATTGAACAGTTGGTGGTGCCCACAGCGTATCGCAAGGTCGTTATGGAGCTTGCCCACCAACATGTTCTTGGGGGACACTTGGGATGGCAGAAAACCCAGGACCGCATACTGCAGCGGTTTTATTGGCCCAGTGTGTTCAAGGAGGTAGAAAATTATTGTAAGTCCTGTCCAACCTGTCAGGTAAATAGCCCCCAGCCACATTTCCGTAGTCCTCTGGTACCTCTACCAATCATAGAGGTACCATTTGAGCGAATCGCTATGGATCTAATAGGGCCCATACCAAAGTCCGCTAGGGGCCACCAACACATTCTGGTCGTTCTCGATTACGCCACTCGGTATCCGGAGGCGGTGCCCCTGCGACATACATCAGCTAAGCTCATAGCTAAGGAGGTAATGGAAATGTTTTCCCGGGTGGGCCTGCCTAAGGAGGTTCTGACAGACCAAGGGACCCCTTTTATGTCCAAGGTTATGAGGGAACTGTGTAAATTGCTGCGTATTAAACAGTTGCGGACGTCCGTTTACCATCCGCAAACAGACGGTCTCGTTGAAAGGTTTAACCAAACTTTAAAAAATATGTTAAAAAGGGTGGTGTCTAGAGATGGGAGGGACTGGGACCTGCTTCTGCCCTATCTCATGTTCGCAGTGCGAGAAGTGCCCCAGGCCTCTACTGGGTTCTCGCCCTTCGAACTGCTTTATGGCCGACACCCTCGGGGCCTGTTAGACATCGCCAAGGAAGCGTGGGAACAACAACCCGTCCCCCACAAAAGTGTCATTGAGTATGTCACCCAGATGCAGGAACGGATGGAAAGGGTGTTGCCGCTGGTCCGGGAGCATATGGAGGCAGCGCAACAAGCCCAGAGTAGGGTGTATAATCGTCAGGCTTGAGTACGGGATTTCAATCCGGGAGATCGGGTTTTGGTTCTGGTACCTACCCTTGACAGCAAGTTCCTAGCTAGGTGGCAGGGGCCCTATGAGGTGATCGAGAAGGTAGGGGAAGTAAATTACAAAGTACACCAGCCAGGGCGGCGCAAGCCGGAGCAGGTGTACCATGTGAATTTACTAAAGCCGTGGAAAGATAGGGACTCGTCCGACAACAGCCCCCGTCCAGGGCTTCTAGGTGAAAAGGGTCCAGCCCCACAGTTTGAGGCCTGTGAAGCAGTAACCACGGTAAAAATTGCAGACAGCCTGTCTTCCAAACAAGTTCAGGAAGTCAGGGAGTTCATCAGTCGGAACACAGATGTGTTCTTGGACCTCCCTGGCCGCACTTCCCTCATCCAACATGATATCGTCACGGAGCCTCAGGCCAAGATCCGGTTAAAACCATACCGGGTACCCGAGGCTCGGCGACGAGCCATCGCGGAGGAAGTGCAATTAATGTTGAAGCTCGATGTCATTGAGGAGTCGAAAAGTGAATTGGCGAGTCCCATAGTCCTAATACCCAAGCCAGATGGGACGTTGCGGTTCTGCAACGATTTTCGCAAGCTAAATGAAGTGTCCAAGTTTGATGCATATCCCATGCCCCGGGTAGACGAGCTTGTTGAGAATTTAGGGCAAGCCCGTTATTTTTCTGTGCTAGACCTCACTAAAGGGTACTGGCAGGTACCCTTAACGGAGTCGGCCAAGGAAAAAACTGCTTTTGTTACCCCGCAGGGCCTGTATCATTATAAGGTATTACCCTTTGGCCTGCATGGCGCCCCCGCCACCTTCCAAAGGTTAATGGACATTGTGCTGCGACCTCATCGTCGGTACGCCTCGGCCTACTTAGATGATGTAGTCATCCACAGCACCGACTGGAAAAGCCATTTGCCCAAAGTGCAGGCGGTAGTGGATGCCCTTAGAAAAGCTGGACTAACCGCTAATCCAAAAAAGTGTGCAATTGGGTTAGAAGAGACCAAGTATCTGGGGTATGTCATTGGGCGGGGAGTCATCAAGCCGCAGGTAAATAAGATAGAGGCAATACGTAATTGGCCCCGACCGGTCACCACCAGGCAGGTAAAATCGTTCCTGGGGATTGTAGGGTACTACATGAGGTTTGTGCCCCATTTTGCCACGATAGCAGCACCATTGACAGACCTGTTGAAGGGACGAAAGTCCGGAAAGGTTCACTGGAGTGAGAAGGCAGAAGAGGCTTTCTCTGCATTGAAGTCGGCCCTGTGTGGGTCCCCGGTTTTGGTGACACCCGACTTCAACAGGGAATTCATAGTACTGACGGATGCCTCAGAGGTAGGCCTCGGTGCTGTACTCTCTCAGGAAGTCAACGGCGAAGAACATCCCGTTGTCTTCCTGAGCTGTAAGCTCAACCCAGCCGAGACCAGGTATAGCATAGTGGAGAGGGAGTGCCTGGCTATCAAGTGGGCACTCGAGTCTCTCCGCTATTACTTGTTAGGGAGGAAGTTCCGTCTGGTGACCGACCATTCCCCTCTCAAGTGGATGAGCCAGGCCAAGGAGAGGAATGCTCGGGTCACCAGGTGGTTCCTGTCCTTACAGAACTTCAAGTTCTCAGTAGAACACAGGGCAGGCCGCTTGCAGGGTAATGCAGATGCCCTGTCCCGCGTCCACTGTCTCATGTGTGTTCACCCCTCAAGGTTGAACAAAGGGGGGTATGTAAGAGGGCGCAAGGTTCCGTCGTCGACGGAAGGTACGTGTCACCGAGGTTCCTGGCCTCGGTGAGATAAGAGCCGGATTTTTTGTGTGTCAGCAGCAGCTAGTGCTGCTTGACACATTGATATTTAGTATGGCTACAAAGCCGATCCGGGCCGGCTCTTATTGGGAATAGTCAAGTGCTGGGTGGGAGACTATTCCCCACGGTCCAGGCCGGACTTTCCGGGCCTTCAAAAAGGCAGCCACCTCAGCAGGTGGGAGGTGATTATCCTGGAAGCTGCTGGTGTTGCTGTGGAGCTCTCAGGGCTGAGAGAAAGAGTCTGCAAACAGGTGTGCAGACTACCTGGAAGCCGCTGGTGGAAACTTTGCGTGGCCGAGCTAACTGCCAGGTGTGAACTAACACCGACCACTCAGGTGACCTTGCTGTGGGACTGATGTTTTTGCAGTGTGTTTTGCCTTGTGTGAACAAGCACTAAAGACTGTTTCTGTTTTGCCTTGTGTGAACAAGCACTAAAGACTGTTTCTGTTTTGCCGAGTGTGAATAAAACACTTCTGCTTTACCCAGAGAACCGTGTACCTTGCCTCTATACTGCGTCCGCAAGCCTGTCTACCAGAGCAATTCCCCACAGCAGGTATAATTGCAATAGTGAAGGATCAAATGAATAGGAGAGAGCTGTCGAATTGAAATGAATGGGGACAGCAGATCTGTAATTACACAAGCTCGCCACTGCAATGTCCCAAGTACGTTATATTTGGGATTTGAACTGGTACAGTGACAACATCGATGTATGTGTCATCATTTTTGTGAGACAATCCCTCTTTATTCTTAGAGAGATTTAGTTCCTTAGTTTACATTACACTGCTGGGTGGCATGGTGGCTCAGTGGTTAGCGCTGTTGCCTCACAGCACTCGGGTCTCACGAGCACTGTATTTTCATCATACAGCTGATCGATAAGGTAGCTGCATGCATATGTAATAATATGATTATTGCAGCCTAGGTTCATTACTTTACATTTATCAACATTAACATTAATATGCCATATCCTTGTCTATGCTGGCAGTTAATCTAGGTCTTTCTTAAATATAGGAACATGATGCAGCCCCTGTACATGTGTTAAAATAGCAAAGGAAGTGATACTTACCCTCTTTCTCCCCTGCTGCTTCCAGCACTGTACTCTGGTCTTCCCTACGCTGACACCTTCTTTGCTGCAGTGGTGACGTTTTGTGCATACAGATCACTGTGCAGTCAATCACTGGCATAAGCAGTGACATCCTGTGTACTGCTGAGGCCAGTAATTTGCTTCAGCAGTGACCTGTATGCATGGAACAGCAGCGGTGTGAAGAACAAGAGTGCGGCAGCTGCAGGGGAGAAAAGAGGTAAGTATTGCTTCTTTGGTTGCTTTAGAACATGTACAGGAGCTGTCCGAGTTTTTATTTAACCTGGACAACAGCTTTAAAGGGGTTGTCTCACAAACCAGCACCTGGATCTGAATACTTTTATAATTGCATGTAGTTAAAATTCCGTATAGCCACTGAGTTATTCAATAAAATGTATCTGTATAGCGCCACATGCTGTTTTTTTTTTTATTATTATTTCTTTGTCCTGCTCACTGAGATGGCCGCACATGCTCAGTTTCATCCTTCAACTGCCTCCTGAGCTGTGATAGGGAGAGCATGGGCACGCCCGTTAGCTGCAGCAGAAAAGACACTCCCCTTGAGCTGTCAGCTTGATATAAATCTAGCAGAGCAATGAACAGAGAAATCTCTGGATCCATGTGAGGTACTGGGCTTTGTTAGAAAGAGATTGGCATGTACTACATGATGTTTCATTTTCATGTTTTACAATAGTCATGGGATATCCCCTTAAAGTAAAAAAAAACTGCTAAAATATAGAAGAATAGATTAGTAAGTGAACAGTGACATTGCACTCCCACTCCAATGGCCATCACAGCATAACGTATGTGATCTACTATACTACAGGGTTTGTGACATGGTGCCAAGTACACAATATAGCAGCTAGATTATAATTTAGGAGAGTGCCATTCTAGTTTTACAAAAATAAAATCTTAATTTTAATGAAAAGTGTTAGCTCTAATTTAGTACAGCACATCTTATATACCATAATAGAAATGATAGGTCAAGATAGCACTGCTTAGGAAACAATGCCTCATATTTCCATTACTTCCAGACTTTCCAATTAGAATCAAAAATAATTTACAAGGCTTGTAAATCCTCAAAGGGGAGCAGGCATGGGGGGAGACCACTTAACACAGATCTGGTGACAGTAACAGTGGAAGATAATAGAACAGTGAAGGGATCTTGGTGAGCGTTCCCTTCTCTGTAAGATGAGATGCAGAATTTGACCTTGTTTTAATGACCTTGATATCAATCTACAAATTGTTCTTCTTATGTCATAACAAACCAAGATGTTTCAGGCGTGCAAACAACACAGCACTATACTAACAAGGAGACATAAAAGTATCTAAAGATATTCAGCTCCTATCTGATTATCAACATGCATTATTGGGAATGGGAACACACTGAAAAATATAAAATATGGTGGCTTTGGCCAACTATCTAATATGTATGGTGGTCTCCCAACATCAGCTGTGCACTGGTGTGTCCATCACCTGTCCAGGTCCAGGTCCAGTTTTATCCGCTGCAAGCAAAAGTCTTAAAAACTGTGAGGAACTGATTTAGACAATGGAAAAGTGCGTAATGTTTCATAACCTCTATTTGTGGAAACCTGAACACTTCTTTAAAGGGTTATTCCTGTCTTGGATATTGGGGGCATATTGCTAGGATATTCCTACAATGTCCCGCACCTTTACTTAGAACGTGGTGCAGTGCACCCCCCGAGACTTTGCAGTGGCCGTTCTAAGTATAGTTGCGGGACTCGCACCTATGAGACATTGGAGGCATATCCTACCTATAAGACCCCAGCGTCCAACATGGGAATATCCCCTTTAAGTTTCATGGAGTAATAGGGATTGAACCTCCGCCATGAGTGTGTAAAGGCCACACACCACTAAACCTGGAGAAAAAAAGTACAGTTAGAGTTTTATGTTAGTAAAAATGTTCTTTGGTCTTCAGTTTCCTGGCACATCAGAAATGCTAATCCTAAGGCCCCATGCACACAACCATATTTTTGTTATGCACCTGATCTGCACTTTTTGTGTCTCTGATGCAGACCTATTCATTTCAATGGAGCTGCAAAACATTACACCATGTGCTGTCCCCATCTGTATGTGTTACACCGGCCCACACAAAAGATAGAACATGCCCTCTTCTTGTCTGTTTTGCGGACAAGGATAAGACATTTCTATAAACGTAATGAAAAAGGCGGTATGCATGCGGTCGGTAATCATGGTTTGCGAATCCTCAGTTGCTACTGCAAAACACATACGGTCGTGTGCATGAGGCCTAAACCTCATAGACTTGAGGAGGATGTGATTGATACATTTGATTTATGGATCACTTGGCCCTGTAGTAAAGGAGAACAGATGTTTTAAGCATAAGATCCACTTTACTAACACTATACGAAAATTCATTGATTCTGGTGACGCGTGTCACACCACTTTTTCCACCTTTTCCCATTTCAGAAATAAACTCCATATTATACAATGTACTTTTACTGCATGTTGTTAAGGACAGCAATACATAACACTGATGAATGTTCCTGGAGTGGAGCAATACCTGCTCTACAGTCACAATTCTTATTACAGTATTGCATAGTTCTGTGTAAAAAATAATATCTCTCTGATCCCTCATGTTTCTATTTATTGAAAAGACCAGTTTATAAAGTAAAAATAGCCCTTGTAATACGCATTAGGTGTTTCAGAGGCCTGCAGAAAGTGTTGCATTAGCCACAAAATCAAATTAAGCCTCTTCAAGCCCCTCCGGGCCCTCCGTGTGGTAAAGCTGCAGAGCCAATGGTTGGTACAAATTAGGTTTGCTGAAATAAACAGTAAAACAATGAGATAAGGATGAATAATGGAAGTTAATGGCCCTTCTTTTACGGAAGCACATTAAATAAAATCATTTCATCCACCTGATGTCTCACTATTCCTTTTCTATAGAATGTATATGCATTCAATGTCCTAGAGTAGAGCTGGATTTTAGGAGTTCCAATGTTTCAAGGCAATGTTTGTGAAGACTGCGTATGTTTCATTTCACACTTGAAATCATATGTAGATTACATAC